>VDFB02076873.1:0-36776 GCA_007258455.2 Sequoia sempervirens | reverse complement strand
TTTGCAAATTATTTCTGGAGAATTCACGAGTTGATCAATTTTGGGTATTGTGCTATGATTTATTGACCAGAATATATATCATAAATTCGTAATCTTTGATAAAACTATTATCATACTTTGAGTGAATATATTTTTTTAAGAATATCCTAAAAGGGGACATTACAATTGGACTTGGCGTTTCTAATTCCATAATGAGAAACGTTATTGTTAAGTTTGTGATCCATACTCATGCTTCTAGCAATACAAAATTGTAAAAGTAGCACATGAGCCCTCCAACCTATAAGACAATTTAAAGGAAACAAGAAGCATGTTTAGTAATCATGCTGATGGAAAACCCATAATATTGGTTTTAGACAGATTTATCAAAATTTAGATTGACTACCCTAGAAATGGCATCTTTGCCAAATTCAATTGATGGGAGTAACTAAATATTTATAATTGGAATTTGTCATACCTTTATGCAAAAAGAAAAAATACAAGCAAACACCCCAATGACCGAGTCTTTAGTCTTTACTCTTTAGCAATGCCCCATACTATACAATCCTCCAATGCCCTATACTATACAATCCTCCAATGCCCTTGGATTCTAGAGCTGACCCATAGAAGAAGAGAGCTTGGTGCCACAACATCTAGAGACAAGAATTTGAGGTTGTGGAATATTTCTTGATGCCCCTTCGATCTTACCAACTTCCTTGCTCTAAAAGATGGGACTATAAATGCACTTGAAACTTGTAATTGCCCTTTATTGTTTGCCATCGTAAAACTGTTTAAACTTTTTTTGACCCCCTTGCAATATGCCTTTAGTACCAACAACTCTTTGTGAACTTGCAACAATTCTTTACCATTTTTGGGTCTATTTCCTTGAGGATCCCTCACATTATTAGAACTCTCACCCATTGGCGCACCCACATTTTATCTCTCATAGGGTATATGGATCAACACTTGGCACCTCCATGCCACAAAAGTGCCTCAAAAGTTGGAGGCACAACATCCATAGTCTTTGGATGGCATTTGGGATTGCCACAACCAATTTAGGGACAAAATCATCCCTAATGGTAGCTTTTGACTGGGGGTGTCCTACAACTCCCATACCATTCTCTTTGAATATAGATTTTACAAACCCTACCACAACCATTAGTTGATAGTTGGAGATAGCACACAATTGCTTATCGGACTCCTACCTGTTGTGACCTATTTCACACATCGCCCCATTGCAAATGGGGACCCTCGGTGGTTTGCTTTTAGGGTTTAGCTTTGAGTTGCAATTTCATAAGCTTTGTTGCTCCAAGAGTTTCAAGTCAGAGTCTTGAGTCATCACCCAAGCCAAGTAGAGAATTCAAGCTTGAAACTGTGCTTAGACGTCATAGAAGTGCTCAGAAGACCTGGAAGACGAGGATTGCCTGTGCTTTGAGCCAATTCTGACACTTCCTACCTTTTAGGGATTTTGCTTTTTTGCTTTTCCATTTTTGGCACTTTTGGACCAATCCAGGATTTACTATTTTTAGAAAGTTACTTTATTTATTTTTAGAAAGTGCTAGGTCCTGCAACAGAGTCAACGTTTCCACCTTTAGACAGAAAAAGCATAGAAAAATTTGAAAAATCAAGCAAAAATCAGAAAAAGCAATGTGAAAAATCTGAAAAAATCAATCAAAAAGCATGCAAAAATCAGGTGAAAAGAATGCAAAAATCATCAAAAGGCAATGAAAAATCATAGGAAAACCATATGGTGAGATGATCAAGAAGAAGGACACAACAATGGCATGAAGTAAAGGAAGTCTGCTTGGAAGGAGAATTGAACATGGCAAGAACTTCTTAAAGTCCGCCCAGCACTTGGATAGGCAATGGCAAAAGCATTAGGAAGTCCGCCATGCTTTTGGAAAGGCACCAACAAAGTCTGCCATGAAAAGAGAAGGGAATAGAAAGAAGTTTGTGAAGTCCGCCCTATCCATGGAAGGAAAGCTAGGAAGTCTGCCCTTGCCTTGTCAAGAAATTCACCAAGTCCGCCCTACCTTGCATCTTGGAAAGAAACCTTGAAAGTCCGCCGTCACCTTGAATAGGAAATGGCAAGCTCATTGGAAAGTCCACCATGCCAAAAGGAAACATGGAAAGAAGTCACCAAAGTCTGCCCTACCTTGGAAATATTTGGAAAGACACTAAGAAAGTCCGCCTAGGCACTAGAGGGGGAAATGGAATGAAGTTTGCAAAGTCTGACTTGGCTAAATGAAGCATGTCTAAAGCACTATAAAGTCCGCCCTTGAGTCCAATGTAAAATGTCTAAGGCATGATGTGCCTAAAGTAACGTCCAAGCCAAGATGAAGTCCAACCTTGCCCAAACATGGGCAAAATCCGAACTTGGAAGGAAAAGAGATAAAAATCCATGGAGTTGAATAAAATTCGCCAAAATAAACAAAATACATGGATAAATTAAAATATTAAAGGTTGAAAAATAAAAAATCCACATATTAAACCTTTAATTATTTTCCAACACTTAAGAAAATTCGAGCTCCAAAGAAAAAACCTAAAGATTTTGGATAAAGATGAAGATGGCGTTTGGAGAAAATTAGAAACTTGCCTTGATAAACAAGAAGAAAACAAGTCTAAGTTTGATGAACTTAAGAAAAATCATGAAACTGCTAAAATAGATCGAACTTCTCAACTTTATAATGAGTTTCAACAAGTCATTTTCACAAGTTCGATTTGAGAAGAAGTTAAGCTCTCTCCAATTCACGAGAGATAGAAATTTCAAGAGATAAAAAATTCTCGAGAGATAGAAATTTCGAGGGATACAAATTTCAAGAGATAGAATTTGAGAGGTTGAGTGGTTTTACAAGGCAAAGAACAAAGAAAGAGGTTGAAAGTCTAAGTTGAAGAGGAAATTTTCAAAGCACGGCTTGTTTTTAGGGCAACAAAGACCGTTCCACCTGCCCTGGGACTTGGAAACGGGGACGGGGAAACCGCTTCGAGATCTGGGGACAGGGCAATCTAAGTTTGGGGACTCATGGGAGACCATCGGGGACGACACAATGGGTGGTGGCAGGCCGAGATAGTTATAAATATAATTTATGGGGCAATTTGAAAACTAGGTTTCTTTGAAAGGATGTATAACAGGATAACAATATAAGAATTACATTTCAAATGAAACTATAGGAAATTACTCAAATTACTAATTAGTAAAATTATAACATAGCAAAATTTGAAATACTAAATCTAAATACGAAGATATCTTGAATGCTAATTGCTAAATAAATTTTGACAAATGAAATTGTTTTTGTAAAATTGAAGGTAACTAGTGGAGAGTACCTAGAAAATCAAATGAATTCAATGGGAGTTTGTGGGTACGCCCTACTGGCTTGAGGTTACTCTAGTGGGTCAGTAAAGGTTCTCATGGGTTCCATCAGCAACGCCTGGAATGGGTCAAGGGGGCACGCCTCTGGGGGTCTCAGCGTCATCAAGGGGCAGTCACTTTGCAGGGACTGGGGCAGCTTCCTGCTGGGTCATCATGGGCAACGCCTCTATGGGGTCCTGGGGGCGCCTCTCGGCTCAGAGGGGTTGTCCCTAAGCAGTCAAGGCTTCCCTGTCATGGGATATTGCATAACAGGGATGAGCCCCCACACAAGCCCAAATTAAGACCTCCAAACCCACACAAACCTTCATGGTGTACACTCATTTTACTAACAATAAAACCAAATTAAGACCACCATCAGTGCCAGACAAACCTCATGAACATATCCTAGTCTCCCAGAAACTCGGCTGCCTCCCAAGGAGACTTGGAGACTTGGAGATGTCTCCTAAGGAAACTTGGAGACGTCTCCCCGTCTCCCCGTCTCCAGCGGCGCTTTGGTGGCGGTGGCGGGACGGCGGGGGACGCCAAGTACCCGTCCCCCCGTCCCCGGGACGTCCCCGTTTTCAAAACGGGTCATATTTTGGGGGGAAACGTCCGTGGTTCGCTTAACGGGACAAAGACAAAATTTTCGAAGTTTGAAGCTGAATTACCATCCAAAGAGTATAATTCTAGAATTTAGAATCAGAGTTGATGGAATTCATTATTTCTACTTCTGTCTTTATTCATTCTCAAAAAATTTACTTAGTGTTTTTACTTTCAGCTTGATTTTTCGCTGAATCTAACCTTCAACATGCTAAAAGTTAGAATTTTTGAGCAAAAGATTTAAAGAAAATCATAATTAAAGTTTTAAAATTAATATATTTTTTCTTTTCTCACAGGTTGATGAACACTCCTAGAGAACCTTCAAAAAGGGCACAAATGAAGTTCGTGAGCAAAGGAGTTCAACAAGAATCGAAGATTAACTCCAAATGGAAGAACATCACGGATACAGACCTTGGACACGTGGACTTCGAGGAATTCAAAAAGAGGATGCATGGACTAAACGGACTCCTGCCAACAACAATTGTTCACCAGATGATGCGGAACAAAATTGTTCAAAGAGCTGGATTTCCTCCGGCTGTAGAGTGTGCAGAGTTGATGGTGGAGTGTGCCAGGCATTACAACCCGGAAGAGAGACAGATTGTTGCTCCCGATGGAAGGATTTTGGCACATCTCGGAGAGCTGGCCATCCAGGAAGCATTCGACATTCCTAACTACAACAGGACTTCAAATAAGACCAAAGAAGAGGCAAGGAGAATTTTTGAAGACCAGATGGATTAGTGTGCGACCAACATCAAGAAGTCGTGGTTGGAAAAGCCAAGGGCTTTTGCAAAGAAGATGCCAAAGAAATTGCGCCGAACAGACTTCAAAGAAGACTATGGAGATATCATCTTGCTTTTGAACAGGATAATAGGCAGTCCTCAAGGTGCGCCATTCGAAACATGGATGTAATTTTTCATCGACGAGATCACCTCAGGAGTCAGAATGTTCAACTGGTCGAGGATGATCAGTGACAACATCTATGAGCAGTTGATGAACTTGGAGAGGACTAAATCGTTCTATATGAGTTCCTATGTCATCTATCTATTCGCAAGGGCCTATAGATATTCATGATTAATATGCAAAGGCATTGTAGGCAATGGAGAAAACGAATTCAAGGCATATGAATGCTATCCCTAGTTGTAGTTATCTGCCAAAACTCATTTCAGAAGAGCGCATGATGCATTCCTAATGTACATCACAAGGATATTGCAAGGAGGAATGTAGCAAAGGCTGACCCATGAAGCTAAGAGCATTATTAGCAAATACGGATCCTGGAACATCCAGTTTCTGAGATTCACTTACATCAGAATTCAGGGATTCATGGGATGTCTGTTCAAGCTCCCAATTTATTCCACCCACAGAATGATTTTGCTTGAGGTTCTTAGACAACTTGAAACTTATCAAAACTTCTAGAGAGTAAAGAGCAAAGTAGCCATCACTTTTCCATTCTTTATTGGAAATATGGAAGAATCTTGCCCGTCGGCACAGGCAGCTGAAGGTGCTTGGCTAGAGATGTAATGGTATCCATTCATGTCCTATCGGTCTAGAGCTAATTTTGACCCTCAACATCACATCGGGGCCATGAATGGAGTAAAGTACAAACACAAGGTAGGTCTGGAAGACTACTAGGCCAATGCTGCAGATGAATTTGATGTTAGAAAAAGATTATGGTCCGGACTACCGGTCAACTTAATCAGGACAATTGAGCTCTTCCATGTGCCGTATTAATTGGAAGATGATGGCAAGTATATGCAGTTAGGTTTTGATGAGAGTCAGCCTCTTCCTCCCATAAGATGGTCAGAACCAGAGCTTTCAGACTTGACCACCTTCATGGTTCGCAATGGTGGGTAGACCAGCAGATCAAAGAGTTGCGGCAGAAGAATGTGCCTTTGACATACACTTTGATGGGCGAAGCATAATCTTACTCCTCAAATGCTGGTGCGTCCCAAGGAGATGAGCCAATCGAGAGCACCAATCCCAAGAAAAGGAAGGAGGCAAAAGGAAAGGGGATTGCAGATGAAGAACTTACCAGGAAGAAGCAAAGATCAGAGCCCCTTCATTATGCTGTGTCCGCAAACATGAATGAAATATTGGACATTGATGAGTCTTTGGGAGACATAAGGATTCCTTCTTCCATTCCAATTCAGCCAGAGGATGATGAGCCTCCTCCCACAGGCACCGAGATTCTAGAGTCGGACAATGAAGTTGACATTCTAGATAGTGAATTTGAAGAAGGAATGATTTCAGCCCTTAAAGGAATTCAAGAGATTTCAGGCGCACAAGATATTCAGGATTAACAAGACACTGAGCAACCTACTATCCCCAATTGGCTGAAAGAGAGATTGAAGATAAAGGAACAAGAAGAAGTTCTAGAAGAAGATGACATGGCTGATTTCTTGGCCAGATTGGAAACAGTTAATGTAAGGAAGCCTACCAAAACATTCTCTACTATCCAAAGAGACGAAGCCGGCCATTGTACAGTACAAATTGTTGTATCAACAGTTGATAAGTCAAGGGAGGATATTACTCCTCAAGAATATGCCATGACCACTGTCGACTTGGGCCCAACCACGAAAGGACAGGAAGTGGAAGACTTAGATAATTCAGTTGCCACTATCAAAGCAAGGCTGGAAAATGAGGTAACAAAGAAAAAAGAATACAAACAAGAGGTTGAATGACTAAAAGAGTATATTCAGCATTTAACCAAGCCACTCAACCAAACCAGCTCAGCAGCTCCTCCATTGATGAACACTTCCCAAGAGACTTTTGAAGAAGAGAAGACTACAACCAAAGAAACCAAAGAATGGATAATCAACATAAGTGAAGAAGTGGCTGTATTTGCAGAAAAACTGATGTTGGCATACAGACAAACTTCCTCTTTGCTCTCGAGGATTGCAACTTTGGCCGAAGTGTGGGACAACGCTCAGGATATCCGAGACAGAATCATTCCTTGTCTCAAAGTACTGAAAGGAGTTCCAAGCAGGAGCTAGTCGATGGAAAGGTGATTGTAGCAGGCGCAGCATATGACTTCAACAGCTGGTACATGGCATTGATTATACGGAATGAAGTCCTAGAGAAGGTGAAGGCTGATGCTATCCGAGTTAAAGAAAGGACGAAGGAAATCTGGGGAAGATTCTATCTGTGGCTGCAGATGCACTTGAGAAGGACATTGTTCGGGCAAATAACATGCAGCTTGAAAACTTGAAGCACAAAGTTAAAGAAATCTTCTTCGTCACCACCGGGCCGATCCTTAAACAAAATTTGACTAAGGCAGCCAAATTCTTGTCCATTTGGCATGCCTTCTACCGATAGGAATCAGAGTGGGAAATTGCCTTTGTAGAATGTTCAGATGATTTGGACCTGCTAGAATACAAGGTCAATGTGTTGCCACTTGTCATAATCGAGGAAGTCAGCACAATAGTTTCTAGATTCATCCAAGACAATGCCGCCAAAGAGGATAAGGATGCACCTCCCCAAAGATAGCTCCTCACACCAGTTCACTCACTGTTCACTCACTGATCACTAATTGTATTCTGGGAAACCCTAATTAGGGTTACTGTCTTTTAATCTCTGCTATTGATCTTGAATTAATCTTGGCCGTTTATTTCAGTTTCAAAACTCTATATAAACTCTTGTTTTCCCATTTCATTGTATGGGAGAGAGACTTATGAAATTGTTACTTAAGACTGCTTTGAAAATAAAAGTTCATATTGCATGAGTTGCTTTGAATCCTTCTATTGTTAAGTGGTTGCATGGTTCCATATTTTTCTTCCATATAGAGTAGATTAAAGTAGTATTTGATTTGAATGCATGTTAGATGAATGATAGATTGATAGTATAGATTGGTGGAACTTTCTCTCATACTTTCTTTGGATGGATGATTTTCGTTCAATGCGTAAAGTTAGACTAAGCCTATAATGTGGATGCTTTAATGCTTGCTTTGAATAATATTGTTCTCTTGATGGTATCATTCATGGTAAAGAAATCTTAAGCACAAATCCTAGAAGATTGCACTTGCTTTGTGTAGTTGTCGTTATCATGGCGAAACAAAGTATTGTCCCTTAGTTTCACCTAATCTTACCGTCTCTGGATTTCATAGGAATAGTATAGGACTTCTAAACCCTCATCCCTTTTTCCTTTTTTTTTTAAAATCTCAAAATTGAAAATTCCCAAAAAAAAATATAGAGCATTCAATGTCAAATCCACCTAAGTCCTTACTTTTGAGTAATTTGCTAACATAGGTCCCTTTGTGTCACCAGCATATCACAATGCCCATTGAGCTTATCCACACCTGACTTAAGAAACATTGGAATTGCCATATGATTTTTCTTGCAATCTTAGCATATGAGGTAGTTTTTCAAGAGAGGATAGAGCGTCTTTGGACTCTTTATTCTAGACTGTTTGGTGTGTCATAAAACACGCATCAACACTACCATGTAGGTAAGGGTCATAGGGCTTAAGAGACTTCTTTCAACATGTCATCCTAAAACCAAGCAAACACCTTGCCAACACCGACAATGAACACCTTGCAAATTGTAGCCCCTTTGCAAGGAGCCATCGATCCAACATATTATAAAAAACACACCACCAAGGCATTAATAAAACCCGCAACTCACATGTGGCATCAAACATGATGGAGGCACTAAACACTAATCACATGAATAAGTTTTAAAACCTCCCTTTAGCCACATTTGGAAATTATGTCTATGCATAAACACCTATGGTAAGAGAAAAACTTTAGAGGGCTTGAAAATTACATGCTTTTCAAGCTCCAACCAAGATGAAGGATGTTTGCTATAAAGAGCCATAAGGGGATCTTGATCTATCCCATAGTTAGCCAGATAATACGCTGCCACATTAGAGGTGCTAGGACAATGTGAAAAGACAACTTCCTTGAATTGAAGACTAAAAGAGCAATACTCCTACTAAAATCTTCTTAGTTGCCAACATGGACATGTGCCTTTTGGCAACAAATTAATCACCATGATGGAATATAAATTCAGCTTGTAACCATGTCCAAAAGTCCTACTTGCATTACATTTGATGAATATGTGAAACTGGATATATCTTCAGACTTAGAGTATATGACCAATTTCAGAAGAATCTGACACAACAACCTTATGAAGCCTCGATTCATTTGTCAAGCCTTGGTAAACCACTTACTACTCCAAGATGTTGTGTTTGAAAGAGGATTTTGATTTCCAAATATAATGGCTGTTTCCTTGCCATTGTGCTGCAGGATTGCTCACTCCCCACTTCTTGTTGAACTGCAGAACAGTGGTAGTAACGTGTCTTTCTTGGTGACACAAGTCTTTGTCACATAGTTATGACAGCCACTTCTAATCTCACCAGTTAAGGCCTGATCCTTGAAGTTGCAATTTGAAACAACTTAAGAGTATCGTATGCTATGATGAACATGCTACTTGGATTTTTCAGATGTGTGAATTGTTCTAACTTCTAAGATTCAGCATTAAATGTGAGTTGCAGTGTGCAAATATGCATTGGTGCTAAAGGGTAGTTTGAGATAGTGTCAATATCATGTAATGAGTTGTTTCTTTTGAATTGTAACATTCAAACATCTTTACGCATGTGCAATAACTTGTAGCACAATGACAATTTTAATGATTCTGTAATCTTCAATTGTATCAAGACTTATTGTTGAGACTTTGGCCTCTGCACAGGGTGACAACTTAGAGAGGAGTAAGTGGAAGGTAGTTGGAAATGGAGCAAAGTTTCGAAAAGAAAATGGACTGTCTGCTGGTAACATATCTTTTTATATCTGTAAAAATTATTTGGGAAAAAAATTAACAAAGAGAAATGTGCATCTGTTTTCTTGAAGTACTATGCATTTGAGGAAAAAGAAAGATAAGAAGACAACATTTCTATGTGTCATATTAATTTTTACCAGCTTAATGGAAATGGCACAATCCTGGAAATGCAACTTATAGTTTAGAGCTCAAAATTAAGACGATGCAAGAATTACTGCATAGTAACTTATATTTTGAGCCTTGTAGTGAAAGATAACGATAAATTAATTGACATTAAGTTTATAGATTGTACTCTAGCAACATATCATCTTAAAGGAATGGAAATGTTTTCAAAATGAAGGCTTTATAATACACAACATTTTATTTCCTAGTCTACCGTGCATTATTTGAAAAACATAAAATTGCCATATGTCAAAAAGGGTTTTGTTGTCTAAGCATAGTATCATTGATGTATGGACAAGTTTGTTGGAGGTTGTCATTGATGTCAAATGGGTGTTGCTATTTAAGATATGATAATACAAATCCTAAAGCTAAAGAAACATGAATACATTATTCAAGACCTGTACATTGATGTGATGGAGGCCTTTCAAGATTTCCTACAGTTGTGACTGCTCTTAAGTATGATATATGTTATGATGGAAAAGTATATGCCGTGATATGGAAAGTATCATATATACAGAATCATATGAAGAGGTGGAGACATTTATGGCACAAGCCATTACATTAATGTGACAGAGATGCTATGGGTGAGTCGTTAGTGAAGGAGCTGAAGGAATTTTGTATTCCATAATTAAGTAACAAACTACTGTTGTGCTCAAAGCAAGAGAAATCCGAGAATGTCTATGTGCTGACCTCATCTTTGGTCATCGGCTTACCTCAAGCAATTATGATGACAATGTCAAGAAAACCACTGGTGGAAGGAATGGCTACGATTTCAAGCTCACTGATATTTTCTCCATAAAGTTCATCATCAAGATTGTGGATGAAAAGAGGCAAAAGAAGTATAAACATGTTTTCACTAAACAACATGAGCAGCAAGTTAGAACCAACCATTACAGTCGAATCAAATCAAGATAATCTATATGATGGCCAACCAAGCATGTTCCAAGACATTTATTTAACCAATGTTATCACCCAGAAAATAATTATGACAGTGAGAGTTTATATTATATAAAGCAGCGATTAAGGAAAACAAAAGAAAGCAATTAAATGAAGAACATGTTGGAATTCAATGTGGATGAAGAACATGATGAATGAAGGGCTGGGCAAACATAAAGGAAGTCAATTTTGTAGTTGCTGATGAAAGTAATAAAGTAAAACATCAATATCATTAAGTAAGCAGAGTTATTATAAAATACATTGAATAAATCCCAAAGTGGTCGACTTCCTTATTTGAAGTTAAAAGAATATTAATATATTAAAAGCACATGGGAATAAGACAAAAGTCATATATGACAAAAGTCATATAAGACAAAAGAAGACAGCAAATATAAAAAGGAGCATGTAGCGAATTAATATTATGAAGAGTGCAACGAATGTATTAAGGAAAAGCAACGCTTCATAAATAGCAATGACTCTATGATATAAAAGGCAACGGTTACTAAAGTGTAGTGATTTCTATATGTCAAGAGCAGTGATTATCATTGAAGGCAGTAATTAAGCTTATGGCAAGCATAAAGAGTGTTAACAAAAGGATGCCTCTTTAGAAAGAAAATATCCATTGTGAAGTGTTGCATCTCTTCAAAGAAATATGAGGATATAAAATGAAAAAGAATTGTGTGAGAGATGAAGAGTGTATTTGGAGTGTAGTCGGCCGAAAATGATCATATTGTTTAGTCGGCCAATTAATGTAATTAAATAAAACTATAATGTATGCAGCAACATATTTTATATTACATGTTGTGGAAATTAAGTCCCTGACTAGTTTTGACTAGTTGTAATAGGTAGTCGCGATGGTTGGTGTTCTCAACCACCGTTAGCAACTATATATATGTTTTGTTTCATTGTAGTTGGGGACACGACATGACATAGCACGAATGATTGTATACTATATCTATTGCATTAATGGATGAAAGTGCCATTGTTCTGTGCACATTATGCGTTCATGAGTATTTCCTATGTATGTTCTGTAAGTTACATTCTCGTTTACTCTAGTACGTTGTCAAGTCATTCCTATGAGTAAAAACTTGGTGCAGTTGCCGAATTGAACCCTCGTACACATCACATAGACGAGATAATGGTGTCGTAATGGCTTAGCCAGCCGAAGAGTCGGTACTATCCAACGAGAAAAGAGAAGACGCATTGACGGAGGATCTCATAAACTTGTGGGATATCTCGTTGAGGGATCATGTATGGAGGGATGCTCTTAGGTGAGAGGTCCCTCAGGTGGTCATCTGGGACAACCTGAGCGTCAACCTAGAGGTCGACCACCTCCTCAACAGATTACCAAGGTTGATCACACATCACTATATTATATTGCAAGACCTTTGGGTTGAGAGAGATGTTGGCGTTTCAATTCGCAACTCTGGAATGAGGATTAGAAACAAACAACTATGCACAGCTAGACTGCTCTTCAAATTAGGAGGGGAAGCTTCCTCTTCGCTGATTATGCTTAAAAAGAAATACTAAACTATTTCCAATCTTTTTATTTCTCAGTTGAGAGCACAAGGTTATAAAAAACTTCGCATGCAGCTGAGGTTTTCTCTGGTTTCGTAACTTCAAACTACAACTAAGCCTATTCTAATAACGCTTCTAATAACTCAAGTAAATTTAGAGCCTGAGAATTAGAAGTAAACAAGGAATGATTGATTTGACACAAAAGCTTAAATAAACTTGCTTCCAGAACACACCCGAAGACTCATTGTACTTATTAGATGTAATGTAACACTCTATCTAATCTATAGTTTAAGAATGGCATCTAACTACCAGATTCAACTGAAGTGTAACTAACTAGTTTTCGTACTAGAGTTTCCTTTGCAGTAACGAATGGAAAAGATAAACAATTTGAACTATAACTACATAAACGATTCATCAACTAACTTCTAGTTTTTCAATTTCAGCTAAAAAGAAAACAGTTAATAGTCTATATAACTGAAAACCACAGTTGGTTAATAACTAACTTTTCCATTACTTCCGAAATGAAAAGAGCATTTATTATAGCTATGAAATAAACATGTTAAAGTAAATATAACTGAAATTAAGAGAGAGAGAAAGAGTTACAAGAAAGTACAGTCTGAAGGCTTCCTACTGGAATGCTTGAGCAAGACTTTGTCTTCAAGGGAAAAAGAAATATCATCAAGGGTTTTTCCGCCCAACCAAAGACCTACTAGTCTCCCGTGTTTTTTCAACTGAAGAAACCCGACCCTTCACGAGGGCAGTCGACAAGGATCACATAAATACTATCATGCCATTTGAGCCTGGTGTCAAGAACCTATACTACCCTGGTTGATCCTTCACTATAGGGTACTCTTAACTAGAAAGACCATTCTGACCAAGGGTATATCTGGTTCTTGATAGCTAACAAATGCTTAATCTAAGCATCATAACGTTTCGATTAAGGAAGGAGGCCAGGGTGGCGGAGGTTACCACCTTAACACAAAAATGGATCTTGCCTCATTCAAACTCACGACTCTAAAAGATATTCTAATGTTTAATTGATTATTTAATTTCATTTTAAACAACAAAATGCGTTAAAGAGCTAGATATGTTCGACTTCAAGAGGAGAACGACGATACACAATTTAAGTTGACTTGTTTTTCTTATAATTATTTAAATAAGTGATATTCAACCAAGGTTACGGCTTCAATATAGCTATCTTACACCAACTCGTGGCTTGATGATAATTTTGATCCTTTATTAACTACGACCTCTCCTTGATGATATTTCCCTTTCCCTTGAGGTGTTGGCAATCCAACAATCACTTGACAAAAAATTAGGGTTAGACCGTTCTCGATTTATATATATTTTTTAAAATATAAACTCATCAACACATTCATTTATACATATATAAGAAAATCATTCATATTTGCAGTTACAACATAGAAATTAAAATTCTTTTCCCAATTTCACATTCTCATGAAAGGTAGTTAATCACAACTAACATAACGACCATAATTTCATTGCCATAATCTTGTTCAAGACAAAAGGGATGTAACATGTAATCTGAAATAAAGATTACTCAAGCAAAACATAAAAAAAAGTGCTGAAATAGATTGAGACAGTAGATCAGAGCAAAGTAGGCATGAGATTTTTTTCGTCAATTTTATAACAGCAAATACACTTCTAGGACAACAGATTATAGCAACGATAGGCTTACAATATGCGATCAAACCAGATTACACTTGAAACAAAAGTGAACAGACATTGAATAGCAAAGTTGCAGGCGAAATAGGCTCAGCAAATTTGTTATTACAACAATGGTTAAAAATAAATGGGCAAGGCTGCCCTTATTTATACACAAACAAGGAGCAGGGAACCCTAAAATCTCCTTGTTTTTAACAACTAGTCTTGCCAACATGCAAGTTTTATTTCTAAAAATAAACAAAAGATGACTAATAACTTAACTAACTGCCAACATTAGTTAATCGAAAAAGCTCCAACTATACATTGATATTTCCAAAGAATAGATAAGCATGAATGAGAACAACCAGTTTAACTTGGAAAAGGCATCAAGTTAACTGCTGCCTTTATTTGAGTTCTATTCTCGGAAGTCTTTGCATGTTTCAACTGGTAATTTGATCCTTGATGGCTTGGGAAATCATATCCTCCAAAAAGCTGTTAACTACCTCTTCATCAGGAACACTGATACCATCCAAAATGATGTACTGTTTTTCCAACATCTCCTCACCATCTGCAATCAAACTTAGCAATTCTTTCCTCTTTTCAGCTGCTTCATCAAATTTTGCTGACATTTTAACCACATGTTTCATCTTGTAGGCCACAGGATCACCATGAAAAATGCCACGAACAAGGTTCTGAAACTCTGTTTGTACTTCACCGAGCTCAAAGTAAGTGCCATCTTCATGTTGATATTGACAAGGGATCTGTGACACAAATGTACTTACAAACTTGAGAGTATTAGCAACCTTCTGTCTATATCTAGCCAATTCTACAGATATTCCTTTGTAGGTTTTTACTTTGAAGAGGTGTTATTCTCTCCAAGCAAAAAGCTTCTTCTTGTGTTCTTCTGTAATGATTGAATCATAAGCCGTCTTCAAGTCGGAAATGACGATCTCATCTCTTGGTTTCCTTCTGCTATATTCTGCTCAAACTTCTGAATCCCTAAGCGAAGATCATGGGCTTTATACTTCAATTGGTACATCTTTGCAAGTATAAATCTGCCCCTGGCGATGAATTCTTCTACCCAATCTCTCATATGTTTTCCGTAGATGACCAATTGACTCAGTTGATGTTGATCTGCAGGGGGTTCCAAAATTTGTGGAAGCAACAAGGTGGCTTGTGAAGTACCATGAAGGAGATTGGAAACATACTGCCGCAGCTGTCGAACCTTAGCCTTGAGGGCTGCCTTATCTTCTCCATTCTTGAGCACTCGTTCTTTCAAATTGTCTGTTGCAACTTCGAAGAGATTTGCATTAGTATGTTGGATGCTTCTTCTGAGATTGGCCTTGACAATTTTGAAGTCATCAATTTCAACCTCATCAATGTTCTAGTCTTCAAGAGGTGTGGCAAACTCAAGGATGATCTCGCCTTCAAAATTCTTCTCCATATGAACTTGCTTCTTAAGTTTCTTCTCTGTTGTGTCTTGGTAGACGCTATCAAGTTCTGCAAAGTTCAACTGATAAGAAGGCTTCCTCCTCTTCCTACCCAGCAAGTTCTCAAGTCAAGACGAGGAGTCTCTACTAACTTCTCTGGTTGGATCGGTTCCGACTCTAGCAACTCTTGATGGATCAATAGGTGTTGAAACGTTGTGAACTGGCGAATCACCTTCTGAATCTATATGAATAGGAGAAGGCCTCGGCGACGACAAAAGAACAAGAGATGAAGGCTTTGCTTCTACTCGTGGTGCTAATTCAACTGGAACTTTTGGTGCATTTGCTGTCTGTTCCTGCTGATTCACTTTTTCCTTTAAGCTCTTCGTCATTCTACTAATCTTTGTATCTTCTGGAGCATTGCTCATAGCTTTCGCTCTCGGTTTTGATTTAGAAGTAGAGATGATTGAACTATTGGCGGCTCTGCAACTGGAATAGCTACCTTCCGTGTCTTCTTATTGTTTAGGAATATCCTGCTGTTCTTGATAACTTGGCTTGTTCTTTCCTCAATTGAAGTGCTCTCTTTGGCGAACCAATCAACTTGTGAAATTGGCCATTGCTCGACTTGATCTCGAGCATACATGGGAAGTAGGACTTCTCCATCTTCATCTGAAAGGTCTTCCACATCTTCTGATAAGAAATCAACCATCTGCCAAAGAGTGAGTTTGGAGTAGTTGTGCTTGCCCACTTCAAACTCATATGCACAATTAACCCAAAAATCTTCAACTGTGGGTACATGTGCGTGATTTTGACTAAGACGAGCTGTGAAGACACCACGAGGATCGTATGAACGTCTCTCCTTGAAAAGCTTGAGATCAAACTTTGACATTTCATCGCTCATCAACTTAGCATCAGTTGCCAATCTACATTTGTATATACTCATCTCAAACGGGAAGTTGAAGGCAGGCTTGCGTCTGTTACATAGAAATGTGTGCATTTCGTGTACTTGCCTCAGAAATTCCATGAACATGACCTCATCCATTGGATACCTAGGAAGCATGACTGGATCACCTGAGAAGCCATATACTCTTATGTAGGAGAACGTGGGGAATTGGATAAACCAATCGGCCCACTCCGCCATTGCCAATTTGACATCTGCTGAAATTCTTATATGCAACTCATCATCAATCTCCCACACCGTATGCATCAGTAATAGATCATTTACCCGCTTGTAAAGCCGCTGAGATTCTGAAAACTCTAATTGTGGGTAATGATCATACACATGTTGAACACCCAAGGTTCCAACGATAGTCAAACCTCTAAACTTGCCTTGAAAGGCCATTAGATATTTGACGATGGAGACAATCACTGATCAATGTTGGCTAGTCATAGTGTTCTGCTCTGTCAACAATCTGGGAAATGACGTAAAACATCCAAGGCTGAAATTTATTAGCCTTTGCTTGACCTGTGACTCGGTTGAGCAAAGTAATCATGACTGCAAATTCCTCCATGAACTCACTGTGCCCAACATTCCTTGGCAAAGTATTCTGCTTCTCTTTCAGCCACTTTTGAGCCATTTTTTTTCTGACACTTGTCCTTTTGCACATACCGCACTTATTCATATTCTTCAATAGATATGATGAATTTTTCCGTCCATGGTGGTATTGCAAAACACTTCTCAATATCTTCCAGCCTGAGGCTTCAAATAACATGACCATTTGCTATTATGATTTCTTGTGAAGTTGAATTGTTCGGGAAATATCTTCCTCTCCTAGATTCACCTTCTTTATGTTTGGTTCTTTGTACTTGATCATTTTGTCCCTTTCAAAGTTGTGTGCTGGTGTGTTGTCCACCCTGGCCACTCCTTTGTACTCTCTGTATTCTGGGGGAAATTTTTGGCTCGTCGATGCTCCTTCTTCCCCTTCAGTTTCTTTAATTTGCAACATATTGCAGTCTTGCTGGAATACTTCACATTCCTCCATCTGCCTATAGAAGAGTCTGTTGAGTGAACTCGTCTCATCCTTAGAGCATTCTTGAATTTCTAGGATACCTTCATCGTTTGGTTCTATAGTTCCCTTTCTCACTTATTGCTTGGTTTCTTAAGTCGATCACATATTTCCTTCCATTGTTCTCTATAGACAGTGTGTTCCTTTTCCAGTTGTGGTCTGCTTTGGTTGCAACCAGCCACCATCTTTTGAGCAATGCATCGTACCCCGTTTTCTGTAGTGGAATGACTACAAAGTTCATCAAGAACAGTTGTGTTCCGATCGTCGCCTTCTGTGCCATCAATGTTCCCAGTGGCTTGATGCCATGTTGGTTGGCGCCCACCAATTGGAATGTTGGTGGCCAAAGTGTAGGTTTCCTGAGACTCTTCCATGTGTCTTTGGGTAGTACGTTGATTCCTGATCCTCCATCGACGATCGTGTTTGTTAGATTCTTCCCTTCGATCTCCATTTGCACGATCGCCAATCTCTTCTTGATGTTTATTGTTAGCAACATTGGGTCAATGACTTGTTCTCCCTCGGGTGGTGGTTCTGCTACCATCTCCTTCCTTCGGCCTTGTTGTTGTTGATGTTGTTCATCATCGACTACGTTTGTGATTGCCATTCCTAATTGGGGCATAGTCTGGAGAAGGTTGGTCACTTTTATGGGTACGGTAGTCTGCAGTACTTGTCATATGATATTCTTTTTCAACTCCGACCGCCACGAGGTACTTGGAGTCTCCTGAGATGTTCTTCGTTCCTTAGTCATCGCTTGTTCCACCTTTGCCTTGTCTTCCTTCATTCGTTGCTTTTCCGTACGAGGGTTTGGGTAGATGGCTTTCTTTGTTTGTGCTCTAGTGATCACCAATACCTCTTCATTCTGATCTTCCACGTCTATTATATTGATGCCTTTCTGTTTGGGGCAATCGATGTCTTTGTGGTCACCCATTCCACACCATTTACAATCTTCCTCATGAACTTTGACCATTATGGCATTCCTTGGCGAAGTGACCCCATTCGTTGCACTTCCGACACTATATCATGGGTCTACCTTTGTTGTTGTACTGTATTTTGCTTCTCAGCCCACTGTTGTTATAATAACCTCTAGGGGATGCATTGGTATTGTTTTGGGGTTTTGGTGGTGTGGTCGAAGGGGTTGACCGTTCCCCTTGTGTGAAGGGCACTTGCATGCTTCTTGTTTTTAGGTTGTTTGGGCATTCCTTGATGGAATGTCCCATCGCTTGGCAAGTATCATAGAATAATTTTTTCGTGCAATTTGCCTTTGTGTGACCTTCTCCCTTACAGTTGGTGCACCACAACTCTCTGCTTTCTCTCATACTCTCCTTCTCAACCTTCAACTCTTTCATTATTCTCATCATGTCTTTCCTCAATGCTTGGATAGTCTCTGATTCACCATAATTGCTGTTGTTTGAACTCTCATCATCATCCGTCTTCCTCTTTCCTCAGGAGGATGTTTTGTCTTCACTCTCTATGTCCATTGCCTGATTGTAGGCTTTGGCGTACGATGATGGAGGTAGGACCTTCATCTTTTTCCTTAGTGATGGGATCAATCCTTCCATGAACCAGCACTTCTTCAATCCATTGGCCGACTGAGTCTCCAATTTCACCAACAACTCCTTGAGCCTATGTAAGCTCGTACATTCTCATGTTTCCCCTGTTTAGTATTGTTAATTTCGGCCACAATTTCGTTATCATCTCTCAAAAGCTTTAATTCTTCTTGGAACGCTCTTTTTAGTGCTCCCCATGTGGCTTTCTATGCTACTTCGAGTTTAGTGTACTAGTCTATTTTTGTTCCTTTGAGCGTCATTGGGAACACTCTTAACCAATAGTCTTTTTCTTCTTGCCCATTCGCTATCCATATAGTTTCACATGTCTTGCAGTGTCGTACTAGATCCTTCAATCTGTTCCTTGTGAATTTCAGCAGCTTCTGCCTCTCCATGCTCAGACTAGTTGGCAAAGTTACCATCTTCCTGTTGATTTGTTTTTCGTGACTGCACCAACGCAGAATAAAGTCGCCAACGACTACCCTATTCTCTCTTGATCAAAGTATCCAGCATGCTAAGATTGCGAGAGAGTTCGTGCGTTCAACTCCAAGGTTCTTTCAGTGCGAATAGGCTTAGTTGGCTCAATGTGCTTTGCTGGTATTTCAAGGGGACTTACGGAATTGTTCAACAGCGAAGAAAGGAATTCGAATGCTCGAAAGATTTGTCTATGAAGTTCTTGTTTCAGAAGGTACTGAATGTAAATAGTGTAGGGTTAAGAAGGCTCTAATTTACTCTAAGGCGTGGACATGGCGATCAATTCTCACAAGCTTCAACCAGGCTTTGCTTTGCCTCGCTTCGGACAGCTTCCACAGAACCGGTGCAATCTTTAGAGGAGTAGCTCAAGGTGTTCAGATCACAACTTAGCATGAAAATACCATCACAACGACGCATATAAACATACAAATCATGATCGAAGTTAAGTACATGATATTCCAGTTGACCACACAAGGCACATTCACCATCAGCGAACACACTAGTGGTATGGATAGACGAAGTTTGCTCAAATTGAAGACCACATTCCACAATCACTATCTACTGCTTGCATGAAATGAAATTACGCTACTTGAACTCACTACTCGAATCAGAAGGACGAAGAAACCTTGCTAGCTACTCACAACAAAAGACGAAATTCATCATCAATGAAAATTCTTTTTATTGGGAGAGTGTTCACAACAATTTTTTACAAAGTTTTAAGGAAAAACTTTCCTTCTTCTTCAACTACTCTATCAATCTATACTAGGCTACTTCTAATTTGTCTCTCTATTCCGACTTCTACTCTAATTCTACTTCTAATGAGATACAAATGAGGGGGACTCCCCCTTTTATAGTTGGCCAAGTCCAACGGACGGCTCAGATTACAATCGACTGGATGGCCCAGATTGTGCCACCTCAGCCCTAAACAAGATTCACCCTAAAAACCGCCACCAAGAGGAGTGGGGTAATGAATGAGCCATTAATGTCCATCATCCTTCTAGAAGATTCCAGCTTTGAAACACGTTCACACTGCTCTTGATCTTCTTCTTGACATTGTTCTTCAACTTCTTCTTTGTCACTTGAGTTATACTAAGTCTCAACACTTAGCCATTTTTCGCAACTTTTCCTCCTTCGAGATTGAAATGTCATCTTGGATTATTTTCTTCATCACTTAAGTCATCACCGCTTGGTCTTGACGTTCCTCTTGCAAAACAAGCAAGGAGAAGGGTATTAAAACACTTCATAATATAAATTCACTTTACTAACCAGGATTTTCATGTTTTGATCTCCAAGGGTTCATCGTTTTTCCTTAGCCAACTTCGCGTTCAAATTCTTCATGCCTTAGCCAAATTTCCAACCCATCTTGCATTTTGCCTGGGCATACTTCACTTTGGTATTTCATCCAACTCAGACTCGAGGAAAATCCTTTCATCAGGAATTTGATCAAAAATTATCTAGGCACCCAACTTCAAATTCGTCCGCTGAGGCATTTTATCTTCACAAACATTTCTTTCCTTGCCTTAGAAAATTTTAAATTTTCCCTTAGGAAAATTCATTATTTAAGTGCCCATCAAAAATCTCCATCCTAAAGGCTTTGGCGAAGCGTGAAAGACTTTAAAATCCATTCTTCATTGGAAATCTTCAATACCTAGAATAAAATTTCCTTCAGAATGCGTCAAACTCATGGGTGTACAACGAACGGGTTCATTTAAT
Source organism: Sequoia sempervirens (assembly GCA_007258455.2). Taxonomy (NCBI): domain Eukaryota; kingdom Viridiplantae; phylum Streptophyta; class Pinopsida; order Cupressales; family Cupressaceae; genus Sequoia; species Sequoia sempervirens. Next base: position 15,641 of record VDFB02076873.1, on the reverse strand, counting down.
TTTCTTGAATTTTGAACCTTAGAAAAATAATCTTTTACAAATTTAATCCAGTTCTTCCTCTCTGTGAATATTTTCTCGCTCCGACTCGAAATTTTTTATCAACCCCGTGAAGCAGGCACTCATTGACTTTTCCACTGGCAACTTTATTCGTGCTTCTGAAAAATCTCACACCTTCATCAGACTTGGACGTTTTTTTTTCTAGAGAAAACCCTTTGTGCCTTAGAAAATTCTATCCAACTTCATTCATTTTCCTGTGTTCAATGTCTAGCACATTTTACTTCATTCTTCCATCACCTTGGGCGCATTTGCTAGGCTGGGCTTCAAAGTTACAACACTTGGAATATTTTTCAAACTCCCTTCTTCACAAGTCAAGGTGCATATGTGTTGTGACCTTTTTCACACATCGCCCCATTGCAAATGGGGACCCTCACTGGTTTGCTCTTAGGGTTTTGCGTTGAGTAGCAATCTCATAGTCTCTGGTATCTGGGAATTTCATGTCAAGGTCTGGAGTCATCATCCGAGCCAAGTTGGGAGTTTTAGCCCGAAACTGAACGTAAACGTCATGGAAGTGCTTAGAAGGCCTCGCAGACAAGGACCGCCTGTGCTTTCGCTCAATTCTGACACTTCCTATTTTTTAGGGATTCTGCTTTTTTGCTTTTTTGCTTTTTTCGTTTTTGGCATTTCTGGCCCAATCTGGAATTTGCTATTTTTAGAAAGTTGCTTTTTGCTTTTTTCTATTTTTAGTAAGTTTCTATTTTTAGAAAGTACAGGGTGTCATTAGCATTTGAGTCAAAAGTTTCTATTTTTGGAACTAAAAAGCAAGCAAAAAATCGAAAAATCATGAGAAAAGCAGAGAAAAAGCGCATGCAAGGCAGAGAAAGGCGCATGCAAGATGAGAAAAGCAGAGAAAAAGCGCATGCAAGCATAGAAAGGCGCATGCAAGATGAGAAAAGCAGAGAGAAGGCGCATGCAAAGTCAAAAAATCAACTGGATAAAATCGCGCCATCATGAGAAAATCACTGAAAAATCAACTAAAAAAGCAGGCAGTTCATGGTGAAATTCGCCTAAGTCTGGAAGAGGTACGCCCTTGAGAAGTTAAAAGTCCAGTTGAAACTTTAGAAAATCCAGTTCGAAAATCCAGTGATCAAAGGGAAAATCCAAGTAAAATTCATTTGAGGAAATTCGCATTCTTCAAGAAAATCCAGTTGGACGAAGTGAAAATTCCAGTTGGACAAAGTAAGAAATCGACTAAGGCATCAAAATTATTGAACTGGACTTCAGGAAATTGAGTGGAGTGAAAATTCCAGTTGGGAAGTGAAAAATCCAGTTGGAAGTCGAATTTTCTCAAGGTAGAATCGAATTTTTTCTAAGGCAAAGTCACTTTGAGAAGTTAAAATTCCAGTTGAAAAGTCAAGAAGTCCAGTTGAAGGTCGAATTTTGCTAAAGGCAAAAAAATAAAGAAAAACTTAAGTTTTCTTTCACCAAGCCAAAAGGGACGCCTTGTTTGAAAAGTCAAAGATATGGATAAGATTGCTTTTTCGTTTTTAAAGCAAAATACAACCAATGAGAGAAAGAAATCGACCTAAAACAATTTGGGAAGGTTTTTATTATAAAAGACAATCTAGTGAGCTCATTATTTTATTATTTACAAAGTCGACTTTCTTCACAGGCAGAGCTCTCCCAAGAAAAGACGTCTTTTTCAGCTGCAAGTGGATTTTTTCTTGAGTTCCAGAACACTGAATTGAATTTTTTCTCCTCCTTTCTGGATTTTCTTCAAACAACTGCAGGTTATCTTTGGCGATTTTGAGAAGGGAATTGGATTTTTTCATTAAAGATTGGAGAAAACTTCAGTATAAACCTTTAAAAATCCAGAAGATTATTTAAAATTCCATGAATGCTTTTGAAAATAATAAAGGAAAATCGATTTCATTTAAGAATTTATTCTTTATGCATCCTTTAATCAAGTTCTGGATTTTTAATTAATTTTTTAAAATTTCTCCAGCCAAGAAATCGCCTTTTTGCAAATTTATTTAAAAATTCTCTAACTTCGAGTTTCTTACAGGCGCAATGTCTTCTCCAAAGAACGTGGGAGGTGGAGTCAGAAAAGCTCAAGTCAAGGAAGTCCTGAAGGAATTTTATCCAGAATCCCAGTTGTCCTCGAAGTGGAGGAAAGTTACAGATACAAACTTTGAACAATTTAATGCGATTCAGCACAAGAGAAGGATGTTTGGCACAGGAAACGAAATGCCTACACCTATCGCCTCAAATATTGTTAAGTCTGGACTTCATCAAGCAGCAGGATTTCCGCCTGCAGTTCAGTGCAGTGAGTTAATGGTTGAATGCGCCAGAAGGTACAATCCTCAAACAAGATCAATTAAAACGCCCAATGGAATCACCTTGGCCTATTTCACAGAGGATTCAGTCAGGGAGGTATTTGGTATTCCCCATCGCCGGAAAATGTTAAACAGGACTCAGCAAGAATCACAGGCCATGTTCGATCAAGCCAAGGAATCCTGTTTGGACATCATCAATTCCAACTGGATTAAAGAACCCAAAAGGCATCGTTCCAAGTTGCCAAAGAGACTAATTTGCACAGATTTTAAGATAGAATATAGTGATATGATTCACATGCTGAACAGAGTTATGGGAACTTCTCAGGGAGCCTTCTTTGAGGTGTGGATGTTTTCATACGTGGAGGAAATCGTATTGGGAATGGAGGCTATAAATTGGGCCAAGTTAATAAGTGATAACATCGATTTCCAGTTGAGAAACCTTGAAAAAACTAAAACCTTTTACATGAGTTCTTATGTGGTTTACATTCTGGCAAGATTCACTAAGTACAGAGGACTGATTTGTAAAGGCGAAGTAGGACTTCGGAAAGATCAACTCAAATCATATGAATGTTACCCGCAGCTCCAGCTACATTACAGGGACAATTTCAAGATAACAAATGATGCCTTCCTTATGTACATCACACGAGTTCTTCAAGGAACAGTACAGAGAAGGCTATCTAAAGAAGCTATGGCAATGCTTGACAAGTTCGGGTCTTGGTTTATCCAGTTTCCGACATTTACTTACATAAGAATTCATGGATTCTCTGATGCTCCGTACCGACTTCCTCGATACCCAACAGACAAAATTGTTATGCTTGAGGTAGCAAGGCAACTAGCATGCGTAGACTCCATTCAGGCGAAGAAGAACAAACAAAGAGTGGATTTTCCGGTTGCAATTGGAAAAATGCTAGAAGTCTGTCCTTCGTTACAGTCAGCCAAAACAGCAGGGGTAGAGTTGCAATTTTACAAATTCAGCACCTATAATCCAAGGTCCGATTATGACCCATACCTGAGAATACATGGGAAGAAGTCCCTTCATGTTATGCAGATCGAAGATTACTGGTCTAACCTGATGGACGAGTATGGAGTAAGGAAGAAGGCTTGGTCAAGAATTCCAGTTGAACTTGTGAAAAGGTGCGACTTGTTCCCTATACCTGACCAAGTGAAAGACGACGGGGACTACATCCATCCTCAATTTGAACAAGAAAAAGATAAGCCTATTTTATTGCCTAACTGGACACAACCCGAGTTGACCGATGTGAACACATTGATGAAGGACATTTTTGCTTACTCAAGGGAATGGGTCGATGGTCAGATCAGCAAGTTGAGGAAGGAAGGAGTTTCTCTTACTTACGCCACATTGAACAATAAGGATGGCCAGGAGGAAGCAATTGGCGAAAATCCGGATGAATCTCCATATCCCAGCAAGAGGAAGGTAGTAAGTGGAAACCTTCAACTAGAGGAAAAGGAGTCAGCTAATGAGGAATTGGAAAGTAAGAAGCAGAAGGTGACTGAAAATCCCTCATCTTCGAGGACCTTGTCAGTTGAAAATGTATCCATTGTTGATATCGAGCCAAGCTATGAGCAAGAATTTCAGTTTCAAGAGTTAGAACAGGTAGATTCTTTCCAAAATCAAGCCTCCACGGAGTGTTTGGAAGGAGATGATACTTTGATGATTGAAGGTGCAGGAGATACTGAGATCCTTGAGGACAGTGAAGAACTAGGAGATGAGGTAATTTCTGCTCTTAAAGGAATTAATGATGATGTTCAGTTAGAGGATGGAATGGAATTATCCACAATCCCGGATTGGCTAACTGAAAGTTTGAAGAAGAAGTCCAGACCACTGGATGAAGTTCAACCAGTTGAGAGCATACAGGACTTCCTAGAAAGAATTGGCAAGGCTAAAACGCCTAAAAAGCCTAAGAAGTATTCTCAGATTACCAGGAATGATACAGGATCCAGGATCTTACAGGTGGCAGTCCCGAAGATTGATAAGCCAAGAGATCAGATTGCTCCTATGGATTATGAAGTTACAACGTTGGACATTGGCCCAACGACAATAGATCAGGATTTCCATGAGTTGGCAGACACTTCCAAAGCCATCAGGGAGAAGTTTGATAAAACAGAAGAGAAGAAGGAAAGGTTGGAGTTAGAAAATCTAAGGCTGATAGAGTTCATTCAGCAGCTAACAGCCCCTTTGCGTCAGGAAAATGCAGCCTTTATTCCACCGTCATCTCTTACTCCGGAGTCCGTTGATGTCCTTGAGGCTATGAGGATTACGAGTCAAGCTACCAAGAGTTGGGTGACCAATATTTCAAAACAAATGGAGCAATTCTTGGAGAAGTGCGCCCAAACTTATGACAGATCTGCATTGCTGATAACTGAAGTTAGTCAAGTTGAGGACCATTGGGAAGATTTCCAGTATGTACAGGACAAAGTGATACCTCGTTTGAGGGTTCTAAAAGAAGTCTCCTTGCAAATTTTGATCCAGGAAGGTGTTGTCGAAGAGGGAGCCTCGTACGATTTCAGCAGGTGGTATTATTCCTTATTGGCCAAAAAGAAGACATATGATGGAATGAAGGAAGAATGTGCTGCTATACGGAACACGATTGAGAAAATTCAGTTCAAAATCCTCACTTCTCTTGAAGGATTAACAGGACAAGAACATCATGATACGAATGGCATAGACTTAGAAGGATTGAAGAAAAGTGTGATGAGCATTTACTTCAAAGAAGTGCAGATTATTACAGAGAATCAGCTTGATGATATGTCTTCCCTTTTGACCTTCATGGAGAACTTTCAGAAGCAGGAGGCTAGATGGGAAGGAACTTTTACTCAGTGCCTGGAGACCTTGGACGTGATTGGAGTGCAACTGGATTCTGTGCCGAATATCTCGATGGAGGAACTTGATTCTGTGTTAGCCAAATTTCTTGCATTTGCAGCTAGGGAGCGATCCAAAGGGAATTGCATTCTGGATTCCCACTTGCTCGAATGAAGTGCAAGGTGTCATCATTTGCCATGCTCCAAATGGCGTATTCTGCTTGTGCCACGTGTCTTTGAGTTTGTTATGCTTTTAGGGTTAGGGTTGGTCAAATTTGATCTTGGCCGTTGATTTCAAATTTAATCTTGGCCATTGCTTTGTAATTGGGGTGCCTATATAAACCCCATTCATTTCATTTATTCAGGGAGAGACTGATGAGATTGTTGCAATATTGCTGTTTAAATAATAAGTGGATTCAGAGTTGAGCATTTATTATTTCTATGAGCCCGCATGGTTTCATTGATTTCTTCAAAATAGAGTAAATTTGTTTTCAAGTATTTAGATGAATGAAAGATTGATAGTGTTGGAAAAGTGGAATTAGTTCATACCTTTTTCAATTGGATGATTTTCAATTTGATGTGTAAGGTTAGTCTGAACATTAAAACTGCTTAAATTGAATTCTATTATCTATATGCATTGGTCGAATTGATGGTGATATAGTGTAATAAGATATCTTTCGCAAACCCTTGAAGATTGCACCGTCTTTGTCTAGTTGTAGTGCCGTGCTTGGCGAAGCAAAGATTGGTTTAAATTCCATTATCCAGCATTTGTCTCCGAAGTTCATAGGTTTAGTTCTGCGTAAATCTAGTTCCTTTACCCCCATTCCCTTTTATTTATTTTTGTCCTAAACCGAAAATTCCAAAAAACATAAGAGCATTCAACGTTACATCGATCCAACTCCCTACTTTGAGTGAGTTCATCATTTTAAGGTCCCTTTGTGAAACCAGCATATCACATCATCCATTGAGCTTGTCCATCCCCCAAACCGGAACATTGGAATTACCGTATGACCTTTCTGGCAATCTTAGCATAAGAGGTAATTTTTCAAGAGAGGATAAAGCCGCCCTTGGGCACTCTTTTCTTTATTCTAAGGTGTTTGGTGTGTCACAAAACACTCATCAACACCTAAATTGGCGCTAGAAGGAGGGCCTGAACGGGAATAACTGAGTAGTGGAATTCCAGACCCAATCAAATTTTTTTTATCTATGGAGACTCTTTTACCCTCTTCCACGCGCTCAACACCTAAATTGGCGCTAGAAGGAGGGCCTGATGCGAACAACTGAGTAGTGGAATTACAGGTGAACAAAATGCAGTATGGTGTTGCCGCATGAATTTCCTTTTAACATACCTGTTGAGCAACCAAATCAACCACCTACCGATATCATTGATCAGTTATACTCACTAGCGTGGAAAACACAGACCGATCGTGTTCAGTTTGGTTAGACAAGCCGTGTTCTTGCTAGAGAGGAAGAAAAGGGGAAACGTTTTGAAGAAGCAATTCAAAGAGATTTAATAAGACAAAAAATTGATCATTTGAAACAGACTTTTGACGAGATAGAACGATCATTTGCCACTAGTTCATCCTCAACAAATCCAAGTTCTTCCAATACCATGAAGAATGGTGCTTCCGGCCCATGTTCCTAATCCAAATCAGGATCCGCAACCGGTATTACAACCAAACTTAGCTTTTCACGACGAACAGGAAGACATTATCACCGAATTGTTTAGCCTTGCTTGGCAAGTAAAGAGAAACGCCCCCGATTGGCTCCGAATGCGTTTTATTCTTGAGCAAGAAGAAGAGAGAGCTAGGCGTATTGAGTTCAACGTTCAGAGAGATCTTCTTGTAGAAAGATTTGAAGCTCTTCAGCGACAGCATAATCAACAAGTTCGTCAACAAGAAAACCAGCCAGCTCATGAAGTAGTCCCTCCACATCCCCAACAAGATTGAAGGAGGCACACTGGATCGGATTGGTTCCTTTTCAGCAGACAGATTCCGAAGGATTACTAGATCTACACCAAATACTTTCAAAGAATTTGTGGAGTTGTCACCCTATAGAAATAGACAAAGAAAGAAAGCAGAGATATCACAAGGAGAAACATCTAGCGTGGTGAGTCCTAGTGAAGAGATACTATCACCCAGAAGAGAAGCACCAATTGGAGAAGTTTCTTCCAGTTTATTCCAGACACCGCCACCACAAGTTCCAATATCAAGCTTAGTTCAAGTTCCAGTATTTGTACAACCCATTCAACCAGTTCAGATAAATCAGCCAAACGTTCCAATGGCTTGGCGTCCAGCTAACGCGTCGCCTCTCACTACATTTGCCGATTATCATGAGATGCCGAAGAATCCGGAGCATTTTTGCTCCAAATTCCAAGTTGGTGATGTCAACCGGACAGCTGATGAACATATCAAGATTTTTGAAGATACTCTCCAGAACCGAGATATTCAACATGAAGATGTAGCATGCCGATTATTCCCATGCTCTTTAGGAGAGGAAGCATATTATTGGTACGTCAACTTACCAGTAAATTCAATCCGAACTTGGCAAAATTTAAAAGATGCCTTCTTGGCAAAATTCCGATTGCCAACCACACCCGCTGAACTCTACCGACAGTTTGTTGAAGTGAAAAGATCAGAACATGAACCAATCAGCACCTTCAACAACAGATTTCATAAGGCGTATACAAGGTTACGTGATCCTTATGAATTGAATGATGCAGCAGCATTACCAGTATATTATGCGGCTTTGGATAGCCTCACTTCCATGTTTGTAAGAAGAGCCAACCCAGTTCCGCCTGACCTCAAAGGAGCATATGCTGAAGCAATTAAAGTTAACTCTGATTTAGGCATGAATGTTGCCGGACCACTTAACCATTTGGGGTATGTTGCTATGCCAAATCAGATAGCAGGGATCAACCAGGCATTGGCACATCACACGCCAGTAATGAATCCCATTTTGCCACCCAACAATCAATTGGTAATTCACCCAGGAGGTCCTATTTCTCAAGCACAACCTTCACAGCCTGTGTATCTACAGAATACAACAACGTCCACCAAGACACAAGAAGAAAAAGAAGAAATGAAAGAGTTGGTTGAACAAGTGAAGAAATTGTCTACTGAGGTAACTCACCTGAGAAATCAAAACAATCAACTCCATAGCATGCAAAGGAATTCTCAAGGATACCAAGGTAATTATCAAAATTACCAAGGTCAATCAAATAATGCTCAAGGCTACCGCAACAATAACCAAGGATATCAGAAGAGGACATGGAATACAGGACCGAATAATGGAAACGTAGCATCACCCCTAGATAATCCTGCAACTCGAGAAAATCGACCACCAGAAAGTATACTCCTCACCGAGTCAGCCTTGTCAGGATGGTGTCGGTTACACAACACCAATCAGCATTCTGAGACACAGTGCAGAGAATTTCAGCTCGCAGCCGACATTTTCCAAAGAGAAATACAAAGGGAAATGCCAGATGACCCATCTACTGCTATAGTCCCTGTAGTGAAGTACGATCAAGCTCTAGTCCTGGACGACTTCACATTCCCACCACTGTTTGAGCAATATCAAGCACCTGACCAGTTCGGACGATTCCCACCAGCATCAGCCAATGAGCCAGTGGAGGCGCCACCTCCTATGTGTTCACATGCAATTGCTGACGGATCAGTAGAAGATACGACGAATTACTATTTCCCACCCCTAAATGACAGTGTACTAGTCAAAGGTACAAAAGAAGTTCAGACGTTTCAACAGACAGGGAACGGGCAAACAAAGGTTTATTATAGAAAGAATCAGGAGCCCTTAACCACATCAGTTCCCCCGCACAATTTTCAAACTCCACCGCATCCGAATGCGAGTAACAACCCTTCTCTTCCAAAAGACGCACCGCAATACAGACAAGGAAACAATGCTGGCAGTTCTGCTAGTAGCACCCCTCCTAAAGACGAATTGAACAGATTAAGTCGGTACGTGACTGAAGAAGTAAAGAAAATCAAAGTGAATGTGTCATTGTTCGAGCTAATGAAAGTACCAGAAATAAGGAATACGTTTATTGATAGCCTAAAGGATCCAACGCAAGATCCCGCTCACGCAGTTCAAAAGACTGCAAATCCTGCAGGCAATGTCAATGTGGTTCAAGAGGAACAATTACAATTTTTTCAAGGACAACCACAGAATTCAAATGTTTCCTATGGGTCCCAAAGTCCCAAAGTAACTCGAGGCATGTATGAAGTAAAAGAAGGCGTGGAAATGCCGGGACACAAAACAGTGAAAGCTGAACAAACACGCCAAAGTTCAAGAGAGAACAAGACAGAAAATCCAGTTAAAGAAGCTGAAGTTTCACAGATTGAAAAGAACAATAAAGTCAAAACAAATGAGACAGAAGCTGGTATGCAGAGAAGAAATCCTGTTATATCTTATCAAGGAAAAGATGAACCAGCTCCCTTCCTCGTCTCGCTTAGAATTTTCAATAAACTCCTACATAATTGTTTGATTGATTCAGGAGCGTCTAGTAATGTAATGCCTTTAAATGTCTGTCAAAGATTGGGACTAACACCTACAAAGACAAACAAAAAAGTGACGCAGTTGGACAAGACGGAGGTTCCTGTCGTAGGAGAGTTGAACAATATTCATATGCAAATATCAACTGACCCGAGAATTCAACATTTCATTGATATTTCAGTGGTCGATATCCCAGGAGGATATGGAATGGTCCTAGGAAGAGACTGGACCAGAAGGTTAAATGGTTACTTCGCCACGGATTTTTCACACATGTGGTTGCCATGGAAGGGTATTCCGAATCAAATCAAGGTTGAAAGTACGCCGAGACTTAAGATGATAATTACCGAGTACGGGGAAGACAATGAAATTTTGTTTTGTGAGACAGATCTCGGTCAGTACAAACCAAAAGCATCGGAAATTCTGATGTTACGCTGCTCAAGCAATCAGGAAGATACACCAAAGAATTCAGAAGTTCTTATGGAAAGTGATGAAGAACTTTCACCGGATGAAGATGAAAGTATGTTTGAAAATTTTAGGAGATTTGTGCTCAAAAGCGTAAAACAAGAGAAAGAATTGGGGAATCATGCTTTCATACAAGACTTATTACTGCCCAATTGGTGCCGGATCCACAATGCCTTTCATTTAGAGTTTTCCTGTGTGATGTGTAAAATGGCATTGGACCAAGTGAACAAAAGACTTCCCCAAGTCCCTGGAGATGAATACTTCAAGTTGGCAGTACAAGATGAAAACAGTGACTCTGAGAGAGAATCCTCACCTAAGGCAGAAATCACTCAAGAAGTGAACGAAATTCAAATGGATTATTCAGTTGAAGAAATTCAAGGGCAAGAAATGCCTAGTCCTATACAATTACCAAATCAAGAGCAAGTTTGGACCTTGAGATTCGATGGTTCAAAATCCAAGAAGGGCAATGGAGCTGGTTATGAATTAATTAACCCATCAGGTGAAGCTTACTTATCAGCTCTGAGATTACAGTTTCCCTGTACCAACAACGTGGCCGAGTACGAGTCCCTAGTCCACGGATTGCTTCATGCAATCCAGAAGAAAGCTAGAATCTTGCATGTTTACGGCGACTCGGAAATTGTGGTAAGGCAAGTAAGAAAGAGATACGCTTGCCATGATAAAAGATTGCGAGGATATAGAAACCGAGTATGGGATCTTATTGAAAGCTTTGACGCTTTTAATATCAAATCGGTATACCGTTCTCAAAATAAAGTGGCAAATTCCTTAGCCCAATCAGCAAGTTCACTAGAGCCACTTGAGATGGATGCCATCAAGAAATTTACAATAGAAATCACCTCGACTCCATCAATCCCGGACAACATTACAAACTTCCAAGTGTTCGATGATGATAAACACATCCTGGACTTCATGACTAATTCTGATATTTTCCTCACTCAAGTCATTGACGAGGAAGAAGATCAAGCGGAAACTGAATTCGATGCAGATGGTATCATGAACCTAAGGACTAATATCATTCCCAAAGGAATGATCCAGCTCGAGAGAATTTTTGATCAAGATCAGATCAATGCCATAAAGCAGCAAAGAAACGAAGGAGGCCAACATGAAGCAGTCAATCTCGGAACACAAAAGGAAGTAAGAAATGTCCTAATTGGCACAGTATGCACGAGTGAAGAAAAGGAACAGATAGTCAAAAGTTTAAAAGAATTTAAAGATATTATTGCCTGGGACTATGAGGGCCTGAAAACATACGACACTTCAATTATTACACATACTATTCCCCTCAGAGCAGGCAGTAAACCATTCAGGCAACGCCAAAGGCCTGTGAATCCTCTACTGGAACCCCTTATTCTTCAAGAAGTTAAGAAGCTACTTTCAGCAGGCATTATCTTCCCAGTACGACACTCGACGTGGGTCGCCAATTTGGTACCCGTCCGCAAGAAGAACGGAGAGATAAGGCTGTGTGTGGACTTCCGGAATCTTAATAAGGCCTCGGAAAAGGATAATTATCCATTGCCCTCATTAGATGAAGTCATTCAAGTTGTGAACGGATCCCAGATGATGTCGTTTCTAGATGGATATTCTGGCTACAACCAAGTCCTCGTAGAACCTGAAGATAGGCTTAAGACGGCATTTACAACAAAATGGGGTACATTTGCTTACAAGAGGATGCCGTTCGGTCTAATCAATGCCGGGGCCACCTTTCAAAGAGCTATGGATATTGCGTTCAAGGATCTCATAGGGAGATGTATCATTGTTTACATGGATGACCTTACTGTGTTTTCAAAGGAAAGAGAAAATCACGCCAAAGACTTGATAAGGATATTTCAGAGGTGCAGAAGATACGGGATATCCTTGAACCCGAAGAAATGCATATTCGGGGTAACAGAGGGAAAATTGCTTGGTCATGTGATAACGGAGAAGGGTATTCTTATTGATCCAGATCGAGTAGAGGCTATCTCAAGGATTGGTCTGCCAACAAGCCAGAAAGAATTAAAATCTTTTTTCGGAAAGATTAACTTTGTGAGAAAGTTCATCACGGGGTTTGCTGAGATAGTTAGACCCTTGAACGAAATGCTCAAGAAGGATGCGAAGATAGAATGGACGGAGCAAACGAGGAAAGCCTTTGAAGAAATTAAGCAGGCCATAGTTGATGCCCCTGTCTTGGTGAGTCCTGATTATACAAAACCTTTTTACCTTTACTCTTTTGCCTCAGAACATACCAGTGCCGCCATGTTAACACAGAAGACAGTTGAGAAGGATGAACATCCTATCGCCTTTATGAGTGCACCTTTTAAGGATGCAGAGCTGAGATACCCGAACGTCGAAAAACAAGCATATGCTTTGGTCAGAGCGATAAAGAAATTTCGACATTACATTTTAAGAAGCAAAGTCTTTGCTATAGTTCCAGACGTGACTGTCAAGACTCTTCTCATGCAAAATGAATTAGGAGAGAGAAGGGGCAAATGGGTCACAATTATCCAAGAGTATGACGTGGAAATTCAACCCATGAAGATTGTCCGCGGTCAAGCTCTAACACAAACAATTGCTACAGGACCAGAAATTGTACACCAGGTGTACGAATTACAGGAAGTATCCCAAGATGAATGGTATGATGATATCACATATTTTTTGCTCAATCACAAATGCCCCAATCATCTCAATCCAGTACAGAAGAGGGCTCTGAGAATGAAGAGTCAAAGATATATGCTGCAAGGAGCAGTGCTGTATAGAAGAAATCATGAAGGAATTTTCCTAAGGTGTTTGGGAAAAGACGAAGCCAAGCAGATAATAGAACATTTTCATTCCAGATTTGGAACTGGCCATGGAGGAGCACTAGCAACAGCGCACCAGGTTCTAATGGCAGGCTATTATTGGCCAACAGTTTTCAAGGATGTGTACGATCACGTAAAAACCTGCCACACGTGCCAAATAACGGCTGCTCGAGAGAAGAACCCCGCCATGCCGCTCCAACCAGTGATCGAGGTACGACCCTTTGCGAAATGGGGACTAGACTTCATCGGTATGATCAATCCACCTTCATCTGCACAACACAGGTATATTCTAACCGCGACTGACTATTGCACCAGATGGTCAGAAGCTCAAGCACTGAAATTATGCACAACCGACACAGTAATTAAGTTCTTAGAGGAGAACATTATCACCAGGTTTGGCTGTCCTTATGCTCTAGTTTGTGATAATGGTTCTGCATTTTCTTCTCTGAAATTTTCTAACTGGGCTTTTGAATATGGGGTGAATTTAAAATTTTCTTCGAATTATTATCCCCAAGGGAATGGATTGGCCGAATCCACTAATAAGAATTTGCTGAATGTCATAAAGAAGTTGTTGGACAAAAATCCGAGAGATTGGCATACACAGTTAAGATTCGCCCTCTGGGCGGACAGAGTGAGAATAAAAGGTTCCTTAGGTACATCGCCATATCATCTCGTTTACGGACAAGATCCCATATTCCCGATACAACTAAGGATTCCCACATTACAGTTCATGCAAGAATGCCTGGACCAAGAAGACAGAGTCAAAACCAGATTGTCTCAACTGTTACTATTGGAAGAGAAAAGAGATAAGGCACTTGAGAGTTTTTCAAAACACCAAGGAATTGTGAAAAGATGGTTTGACCGAAGAGCCGGAATTAAAGCATTTAGAATTTCTGACTTAGTCCTATGTTGGGACAAAGCGCATGAGCGAAAAGGAGACCATGAAAAGTTTGACAATCTGTGGATGGGTCCCTATCAAATTTCGGAGATTCTTGGAGACAATGCATTTAGACTGAAGACGTTAACCGGAGAGGATGTTCCATTGCCCGTCAATGGGAGATTCCTCAAACACTATTTCCAGTCTTAGACTCCTCGCGAGTCTTGCCCTTGTACATAATTGGTCTGGTTTCTTTCGGGTTGGTTTTTGTTTTAGTTTAGTTTCCCTTGCTTTGGTGTGCGTTAGTTTAGTTGTTTTGTTTTCTTAGATTAGTTTGCTTTGTTTGCTTTCGTTTGTTGCTTCGGGTTTGTTTTGAATAAATGAGGATCCACATCTGCAAAGGTAGTGGAGATTTAGGCACACACTGGTCTTATTCTGCAAAGTAATGAACGGATTATTCCTTTGATAAATATTTGTTAAGGATCCCGGAATCCGAGATTGAATTCTCTAGTTTAACTCTAGGTTAGGACTTGTACTTGGCTAGAAGGGAATCCTCTATTGTGTTTTGACACTGAATCTTACAATCATCATATTTTACACACTTAATCAAATCTCTGAGTCATTATGGTCTCCCAGGTGAAGTCATGGCTAAAAGTAATCAAAAGTCTCGCTTCAGCGCCACTATAATGCTCAAACCCAGGTGAGCTTCATTGCTTACAAGCCAAAGTGTGGAAATATGCAAAATATCAAGAATATCAAAAGAAAAGAGAAAGAGAACCAAAAGAAAAGAATGAAATACTTGGCTTTTGGGTGTGCGGACATCTCTACAGGTGTACAAAAGAATCAAAATAAAGATAAATCGCCGGAAGTAGAGCAATCTCCGTGAGATTATAGAAGATAACCTCGTCGGGGCTATAGACGCTCGCTGGTAGCGAGGCTCTATCCAAGGATGCTTTTGGAGTTGAGACAAAATACACAAATAGCCATGATGGAACCAAAGAATCATATTGGTTTTACGAGACGGAAATGAATACATTTGCACCCACTTGTGATTAAGGGAAAAGGTGTCTCAATCCAATTTAGAATTCCTCTTCTTTCTGAGTACGAATTTTAACCTAAGGATAAGTTAGTGTGATTTAAATCGGAGATTCCGGATTTAGAATGGGTCTTTATCTTAGGAATGTTCTGAAACATTCCTCACGTGGAGTCGCCAGATGTTGTGACCTTTTTCACACATCGCCCCATTGCAAATGGGGACCCTCACTGGTTTGCTCTTAGGGTTTTGCGTTGAGTAGCAATCTCATAGTCTCTGGTATCTGGGAATTTCATGTCAAGGTCTGGAGTCATCATCCGAGCCAAGTTGGGAGTTTTAGCCCGAAACTGAACGTAAACGTCATGGAAGTGCTTAGAAGGCCTCGCAGACAAGGACCGCCTGTGCTTTCGCTCAATTCTGACACTTCCTATTTTTTAGGGATTCTGCTTTTTTGCTTTTTTGCTTTTTTCGTTTTTGGCATTTCTGGCCCAATCTGGAATTTGCTATTTTTAGAAAGTTGCTTTTTTGCTTTTTTCTATTTTTAGTAAGTTTCTATTTTTAGAAAGTACAGGGTGTCATTAGCATTTGAGTCAAAAGTTTCTATTTTTGGAACTAAAAAGCAAGCAAAAAATCGAAAAAATCATGAGAAAAGCAGAGAAAAAGCGCATGCAAGGCATAGAAAGGCGCATGCAAGATGAGAAAAGCAGAGAAAAAGCGCATGCAAGGCATAGAAAGGCGCATGCAAGATGAGAAAAGCAGAGAGAAGGCGCATGCAAAGTCAAAAAATCAACTGGATAAAATCGCGCCATCATGAG
>VDFB02076871.1:0-13738 GCA_007258455.2 Sequoia sempervirens | reverse complement strand
TGTTATTTGCATTTCATGGTCATACTTAATAACAAAATAAAGTGGATGAGAATTTGATAAGTGTTTGAGATTTGTGATTAAGATTGGTAACAATTGATTCACCCCCCCACTCTCAGTTGTCTTGCACCTTTCAAAAAATATGATATAGAGGTTATTATCAAAGCTTCATTGGTTTCCAAGAGTTTATTATTTTCAAAATTTATAGAGGTTTAATCAACAAATCAGAAATAAATTTTTTGTTCATTATTGTTGTGTATATCTTCAAGTTGGCACATGGGAATTTACAAAAAATCATACCTTCAGCTAGCACGTGTGGGTCAACAAGAGCAAGCTGTATAGCTTAGGCAAGGAGTGAGACCTCTTGAGAAGATTGATTCAGTTTAGGGGTTACAAATAGACATAATTGAGGTTTCTAGGGTTTATAATCAATACAACAACAAATTTGAGGTGTGATCGATTCATTCTGGCTTGTGGCCTCCCATGGTTTGATGCACCAGATTGTTGGTTAAGGAAACTCAAACCTATAAATTTTCACTTCAACAAACGGGTATGATTTAATTATGTTTGTGATGCAATAAAAATTTTGGGTTCTTGGTTTCATGTAATTTGATTAAAAATTTCTCTATTTTCAATTATTTGCATTTCTTGTATTGCCTGGAAAAACCCTAATTATATCAGAAAAATATTTAAACAATTAAACTTCCAAGGGGGTTATTATAGAGCTAGCAAGATAAGATCAGTGGGCTAGGTCAAAAACCTTAGATCTGGGAAAAGAGGGGGCTAGAAGAAGAAAGAGTGGTATGGAAATGGTGATTCCTTCCAAAATGCTATAACAAACCAAAAATCACCTGTCGGAGAAAGGCTTCTTTTCCAAGTGGTGTGGTGGAGGTTGTTCACAAGAGAGGATTCAACATTAGTGGTCAAAAAAGTGGGGGGATGAGGTAAGTATAAAATTCTTGTTGAATGATTTTATGTTGGTTATTTGTTCATCTATGCAATTTAAAAAATTGATAATGGAAAAGCAAACCCTAATGATGGATGGTTTCAATTTCTATTTCAAAGAATGGGAAATAAATTTTGATCCTAATAAACATGTAATGGATAAAATATCAGTGTGGGTTAACTTGCATAATTTTCCAATCAAATATTGGAATAAGGAAGTATTGGAGTGGATAGGTGGAGCACTAGGAACCTATATAAGTGTGGATGAAGATTCTCTTCAAAGGGAAAAAAGCACCAAAGTGAGAATATGTGTAGAGTTAAACCCATATAGCCAAATCTGGGAGGAAATAGAACTCATCACAAAGGAGAGTGTTTTATTTCAAAAGGTTGATTGGGATTATACTCTTAATCAAATTAGAGCTTGGGAATCATGGAAAAAATCAAGGAATAATGAAATGAAGGAAGATAGAAGTGGAGTTGTAGGGGAAAATAAAACAATTGAGGGAGAAGGTAAATCATCATAAGAGGAAACACAAAGAAGTGTAGAAGTGCAATAAGAGCAACACAAGAAAGGAATGGAGGAAGATGAATTGACGGATAAGGAGACTCAAAACCCCCAAATTAAGGAGAATATAGAGGAGGATTTGGATGTTCCAGAGGAAGGTGAGATAAGGCAAGAAATGGTGGGTTTAGAAATAGTTCTCGAGGTGGGTAGTGAGCTGTTGGGGCTAACTAAGATGGCACAAGGGGAATGGAATGGCCTCAATTTAGAAGATAGTGGACAGTGACAAGGATGGAGGGAATAAGAGGGAAATGGAAAAAAACGGCAAAAATACCCAGACTATGGAAAGGGGAAAAGAAGGGGTGGAAATCCAACATAGAGAAGAGGTTTCAAGATGGAGATGCGAAAGGTTAGATAAAAATCACCAAGCTACTAAGATCAAAGAAGGGAATTACCCTTCCTGAGGAACAATGAGGATATACTCTTGGAATGTTAGGGGATTAAACACCCCTAACAAGAAGTGTCTAGTGAGGCACTTGTTAGAAACATCAATGGAAAACATCCTTTTGATCCAAGAATCAAAATTGAGAAAAACAAAAGTGATATCATTTAGACTTAAGTACAAGTTTTGGAAAGCAACAATTATGGAATCAAAAGGGGCCTCAGGGGGGTTGATTACTCTATGGAAGTTGCAGGTTGTGTATACTAAGTTGGTGGAAGCTCACAAGAATTGATTGGAGTGTAAGGTTAGAAGTTTATCCTCAAATATGGCATTCATAGTAGTGAATGTATATGGTCCATAATGCCCCAAATGAGTTATTTATAATAGGGAGTGATTTCAATGCTATTCTACATCTAGCCAAGAGAAGAACGAGGGGGGTTATAAGAAAAAATTAATCTCAATCAAACTTTGAGGAATTTGTGAGAGTGAACCACT
Organism: Sequoia sempervirens; assembly: GCA_007258455.2. NCBI lineage: Eukaryota > Viridiplantae > Streptophyta > Pinopsida > Cupressales > Cupressaceae > Sequoia > Sequoia sempervirens. Next base: position 11,357 of record VDFB02076871.1, on the reverse strand, counting down.
TGTTGGAAATCCAAATGGAAATTGGAAAATTCACATGGAGCAACCATAGATTAGGTTTCAGTAGTATTGTAGTGAAACTAGATAGGTATCTATTCAAAGGATGTTTGGTGGTATTCCATTCACTTTTGAGGGTAGCATAGTGTTGCAATTAAGGTCTGATCACTATCTAATCAAGATATAAATTGTAGGAGATAAAAGACCTATAAGGTTCCCTTTCAAGTTTGAGAACATGTGGTTCAAAGATCAAAATTTCATGCAATTAGCAGAGCAATGGTAGTTCGGAGTAAATCCTGATGGAACTAAGATGTTTGGCATAGTTACAAAGTTGAAGATATTCAAACAATAATTAAAGGCTTGGAATAAAACCCATTTCAAGAACATAGAGAAAAAAACAAAGCTAGAAGAAGAATTAAAAATTCAGAATGAAGAATTTATCTTAATGGGAATAGACAAGGAGAGAATTATGAAAGAAAAAGAGCTCCTAAAGGACTATGAGGAGGTGCAGGCCAAAGAAGAAATCTATTGGATGCAAATATCAAGAGAGACTTGAATAAATGAGGGAGATACGAATTCTAAATATTTTCACAAAGTTACAAAAGTAAGAAGGGACGTCAATAGAATTAAAAAAATCAATCGAGTTGATGGGGTTATCTTAGAGAGCATGGAAGACATTGCAAAAGAAACAGTGACATGTTTCAATTATTATCTCAACAACTTAGAAGGGTCAAATTTGGGCTCTCAATAACACCTCTCACAAAATATCCCCAAACTGGTCACAGAAGAGAAAAACATAATGTTCTTGGGAAAATTCACAAAGGAAAAAATAAAATCGACAACCTTTCAACTACATCTTGACAAGGCCCCAGGCCCGATGGATTCTCGAGATTCTTCCAAAATTGGGATACATATAAAGCAATCTGGTGATGCTACAGCTGACCCAAGATCAACAAATACGAAAGATGCCAAGAGACAAGTAAAGTACGATTTCCATACCCTCATTCCCAAATATAGCCCAAATCATTTAGATGCAAATTGACCGCCACCTCACAAACACTCATATAAAAAATGGCGCGAATCTTCTATAAAATCATTCGAAAATCCAATCCTTCCTTAAATTCGACTTCTGAGAGCAAAACGCCGATGAAAGCTGTGTAGATCATTTTTGGAAGTTGTAATAATTGCTCAAGAAGCTACCTTATTCTATTTTACTGTGTGCAAAGAAGGAAAAGAATGGTTGTCGTTAGGATATCAGCCGGTATATGATAGAGGGATTGGGAGTGATTTCTTTACGTTAAGGGGTCTCTAGAGTCTTTTGGTTTTGATCTACACTGGGTGAACCATAATTATAATTGTATATCCAGTCCTAGATTCTCAGTCCTTCTAAATGGCTCACTAGAGGGCCTATTTGAGGCATCAAGAGGAATTAGACAAGGGGAACGCCTTTCCCCTTTCCTATTCATTATCATTGATGAAACTCTTGGTAGAACAATCTCCTTGGTTGCAGCCACAATAAGTATAAAGGGTATAAAGATAATGAACAACATGCCTGCAATAACTCATCAACAGTTCGTAGACGATACCATGCTCTTTGGGACAGAAAAAATAAGGGAAGTGAAATGCTTGAAGGAAATTCTAAATGCTTACACATCAGCATCAAGGAAGGAGGTAAGTAAAGCCAAATATGAAATTTTTTTAACACAAATCCCAAGAAAGAGAAAAAATATCTAGGGCTTTAAATTTCAAAAAAGGGCAGTTCCCGATCACCTATTTGGGCCTTCTATTAGCTAAAGGAATAACAAACAACAAACTATGGGATCCCTTGAAAGATAGAATCAATAATCATTTGGAATCATGGAAAGGAAATCGGTTGTCATGGTCAAGAGAAATTGTGATGCTAAAGGCTATCATATCAGCAATCCCAATATATCTATTGTCATGTCTATTTGTACCAAAGAACAATTATAAAAATGTTAATCATATTTTGAGGAAGTTCTTTTGGCAAGGAACTTCAAAACAAAGGAAGATAGCATTAATTGCTTTGGACAAGATATGCAAAGAAAAAAAAAATTGAGGTGCGGGTTTGCGAGATTTGATAAAGCAAAACAAAGCCCTTGGAGCAAAACTAGTCTGGAAAATGTATACAAACAGTGAAGAAAAATGGGTGAAAATTCTCTAAAGAAAGTACTTAATTGGCAGCAATTAAAAAAAGAATTTTAATGAAAAAAAGTATGCCTAAGGGATCAAGAATATGGAAATTTATGATTGAATGTTGCCCATTAATAACAGGTTATCTTTAATGGGGATTCATGATGGAAAGACAACATTGTTTTGGGAAGACTTGTGGGGTAGATACCCAATTTTGGCCAGCATGTTGAATATATAACACACGCAAAGAATATTATCTTAAACATGGGGTAAAAAATTTAGAGACTATATGGAAGAAAGGAGATTTGATGGAGTGCAAAATTGGCATTGGAAAGAACCAAACAATATGAATTTGCCTCAAAATGAAGTGGCGAAACCTAAGTAGGCCCTCAAGGACAAAACATATACATAAGGGAAGGGAAGGATGTTTTTGATGCAAGCAAGGTGGTCCAAACTCTCTTTACCCAATTCAAAATGACCAAACTCAATCAGAAAACAACTCCTTATTGTCACAAATCCCTTAACTTGACTCAACACCCTCCTTTAGGCTTGTAGCCCACAACCACCAATCAATGAAGATATCTTGTAGTGATGGTCGTACAAAGGTCTAAAAAACTTCATAAAGGCTCACCACAGACTCTCAAACAACATACCAAAATATCCCATAGGGTTTCTTTGACTCAACCCTAAGAACCATTAAACTGCCCTACTCCAAGGCTACTCAGTTAGCCCTATTTTCCAAAGGAGGTGCCCTTTAAACACTTGAAAAACACTCCAAATCCATGGACAGTCTTAATTTGTGACAAAAAACATCATATTTCACAATTATTTCTCAATTTTAGGACCTCTAAGGCGTTGGTCCAGAAAACCCTCCATTTCCTTGCAAAAGACTTCAAAATTGCATATAACTAGCTCTAAATGGTTTGCACAAACTCACAATACCAACACATAAACACCTCTTTTACTGCTTCTTCAAAATCCTTCGTTGACACACCATTTTCACAAGGAAAACATGCACTTCTTAACCCTAGGGTGTCACCAATTCATACCATCTCAACTTCCTAACCTACAAACACATTGAAAAACTTATCCTACATCAGATAAGTCATTCCACCAAGCAACAGGAGAGGATAGTAGGTGGAATGACTAATAACCCATATTTACACCAATCAAACCCTTAATTCTATGCTTACAGGGTTGCTTCAGGAAAATGAAAAGATCTCTTACAAATCCTAATGAAAAGACTTCAAATTTGATTCAAAAGGAATTTAGATCGTGCCTCTATAGATTTCAATCTACTTCAATGCATAAGAAGGACTGTACGAGTCATACAGAGCAAAGAAAGTTCAGAAAACTAGTGAATTTACGGAAATGACGTATTTCATGAAAAATACTTTCTAAACCGCTTAAACCACCTTGGTCGAGCCTTTTTTTTTATGTTTTTATAGCTTTTACATTGATATTACAATTTCCCCCAATGTTCATAACTTTTTTTCAAACTCTTGACCTTTCAACTTCTTAGAAAGTTGCAAATTTAACAATTTATGCCTTTTTGACCACATTTATAATTTTCATTTTGCAACTTTGAACATTTTAACTCCTAAGACACAAAAAACATCTATTATATATTTAATGGTATTTTTAGACCTTATTTAGCATATTAGACCCAAACATAATCAAGATCCTAAAGCCTACTTGGGATCATCTTTAATTGACAAACACTATTTAGTGGTGCTTATGCACCAGTTTTGGTGTGGGTGGGATCCAACTCGGGGCAATATAATGTGAAGGATGGATATGAAACCTTGGGAAAAGTTGACGAAAATTTGAATCTCCCATAAGCTGGCACCTTTTCTTGGGCAACAATTCAGAATAGGATCATAATAGAGGATAAGTTCATGAAATTGGGTTACTTAGGCCCCAGAAGGTGTGTTCTATGTAAAGGGGAGGAGGAGAATGTTCTATTAGGTTGTTCATTCATACAAGCATGCTAGAGGTCGTTGTGTGCTAGAATTGGTTGGCTAAGCACATTGCCAAATGATATCCTCACTCTTTTTACTACATGGTCAATAATAAAAAAAAATCACTTTATACAAGACTATGGATAATTTCCCCCTCATTCTTGATATGGTAAATATGGAAAGAAAGAAATAAAAGGTTATTTCAAGTTGTGGAAAGGTCCTTACCATCTTTTCTTAACAAGATTGAAGCAACTATAGTTGAAGTTGCAAACAATAGGGTGGGACATCTGAACATGGCTAAAGCGACCTTCACAGATTATGATGCAAAGATGAGGCAAACATGGTTTGTGTTGAAAATTGCATCTCCCAGCAATTTGGTTTCAAGTAAGGCCAAGATGTAAGGGAGACAATAGCTTGTACCCCCCACAACAAAATTGGTATAAAATGAATTTTTATGGGGCCTCAAGAGTAAATCCTAGAGCCTCTAGTGCAAGATGTATTGTGCAAAACTAGGACATGAAAGTTGTTAGTGAACTATCCCAACCCCTTTCAAAGGAAAAAAACAACAAGGTCAAGCTTCAAGCTCTTATATTGGGTTTGCAACTATGCAAGGAACTGTAGCTAGACTATGTGTAAATTGAAGGTGACTCTTCATTAGTTATCCATGCTAGTAAAATGGGGAGAATTGCCAATAGGAATTTGCAATTGCTAGTAGAGAGGACAAAAGAATTGATTATTTCTTTCAATAGCTATACACTTCAACATATCTGCAGAGAATCTAATGGAGTTGCAGACATGCTAGCAAATAAAGGAGTGGACGAGATTCAAACAAGATCTTTGAACATGCACTAGAGACCCCCATGTTAAATTGGTTGAAGTAGGAAGTTCAATGTTTGTAATAGATAGTGCATTAAGGTAAATGGCCAACATGGTAGAGCAAAGGTGACTGAATTACGTTTCTAGTGACAATTGATATAATCATTAGAAAAGGTAACTTTCATTTTGATATTCCAATCTTCAATGTGTTACACGATTAACTTGGTTTATAGCCAATTCTCGGGTTGTGGGTCAAGATCAAATTTAAATCAAGACTTCATTCAAAATAATCCAATTGGAAAATTGGAGGTGAGGTTGGGACAGGGAAGGAAAAAAATCTTGCGATCATCCACACATTTATTCCAATTTGTACGAGGTGAGCTCATCTTATCAATAATGTTAAAGGTTTGACAACCTCAAAAGCAAGCAAAATGTAATGTCCCCATCTTAGGGTTCTCTTGCTCTATAGTTGGGGATGACTTTATGGGTTTGTGTCTACTTGATTAGAGGGGTAATTTGATGTCGATGCTTTTGGATGTTTTTCTAGTTTATGATTTGGGTTCCAAGATTCTTGGAGGGAGCATCTACAAGTCTGTTCATCATCTTTCATCATTGGGATCACTCCTGCACAGTTGGTTTTTTATTTCGATTATTTTTTATCATTTCCATAATTTGGATGTATTAATGAGGTATATTTAAATAGATTCTCTAAGGATGCTATTTTAATTAAAATATTTAAGGGACACCTTAGTGTTATAGCTTGTTGGATCCAAATGAAAAGTTTTAAATGTTGGGATGCTGAAAAGTGACTTCCGATGCTGGGGAATGTTTTAAAATAAAATAAATCACTTTTTGGAGTTAAAAGGTTCAAAAAATTAATGAAGTGATTTGAAAAAGGTGTTTTTGGAAAGTTCCCTAAAAATATTATAAAAAGGGGAATTGAGAGCTCATTTTGGTATGTTCAGTTTATTCTATTTCTCTAATTGAAACCCTTGTGGTTCTAGAGATTGAACCTAGTTCATCTCAAACTTCTTAAGGATGAAACCCCTCTTTAAGAATATCATCCATGGTGGTGAAATATTCTCTTTGGTTTATAGCTGATAGATTCATTCAAAGTCTATGTTTGTGCTTCATTTGTAAATTTTGAGGTTGAAGATATCATATTGTTGGTCATCCATTTTGAGGGAAATATACTGCAGGGGCATACGGTTTAAGAGTGTGAATTATATTCCATTTTGGCATGGAGGTTCTAAAGGTATTATTTTTTCCTTATGCTTGGTCAAGTGGTATTATTTTGGAGGTTTATTGACAACCATAGTCACGAGTACAAGGAAAGTCATGGCATCTTCTTATACCAAGCGTGAATATTATCTACCTTAGGTTGATCATGGGATTTAGAGGGATTCATATTCTTGTGTTTGTGTTGGCATGAGGATTGTGATTATGAACATTTCAGAGTTACGAGAATATTAGACACTCATCCCTGGTCAAGGCATTAGTGTTGCTAGAGTTTTTGGCTACTATGCATTCCTATGTAGTTTTTTTCTTGCATAGAGGAAGTGATTCATTCTTGAGTTCCCACATGAGCATTATCAATTGGTTGTGGTTATTATAATGGGAGTTGCAGGTTGAATTAACCCTAACGCCACTCATTGCCCTTGCCGCCAATGGCTGTGAAGGAGTTGTGATTGTAGCTAGGCATGTTTTTTGAAGTTTACCTATTGCATATTCCTAGTGTTGTTTGTATAATGAGCTACAATAGTAACTAGCAAGTCGTGGAGTTTTTTGCAAGGTTGACCATACCTGAGAGTCTTACTCAAACTGGTATTTTAATATTGTATCTGAGTTTACATTTCTATATTTATGTATTGTTGCAACTCTAATGCTCAAAGGGTCTTGTAAAGGAAGTCAAAGATGTGCATTAAATATATTGTAATCTACATTCCTGTGCATTTGTAATACTATCACGTCATTGTTCAGAAATGTTAATGTTGAGGACATTCAATTCTATTTTGTTGTATTAGATGAACTTGTATAAAGATGTGAATGGGGTTATCTTCTTGCTATTGCTATTACATATCATTTTCAAACTTCTATTCATTGAACATCATATACTTAGCATGCAATATGTTTAACAAAATGATATCATATGTCAAATTGAAAACAAAACATAAAAAATACCGTGCAACCAAGAGGGCATATTACAGTGGTATCAAAGCCTATGAACCTGCCAGCTTATTGGGTTATCAATATCAAATGTTGTCGATTGTTGGTTAATTTTGTTGGGAAAATGAAATCAATACAGGATCTTTGGACTAAATTAATACAAAATTTCTAAGACTATGATAGGAATTTGACGAAGCTTCAACAACATCCTAAAATATTAGAACCTCTTTTTGGAAAGGATAGGAAAGCAGACACTAAGGTAAATAATTTTACCAATACAGGGGAAAAGGGAAAGGATGGTGGAAAGAAAGAAGAATTTCTTCCCCATGATTTGTAGCCTACATATGAACCTATGAAGAGCATGAATCAATTGAAGAGAGAAAAATGTTGTTTCACATGTCAAGGAATTTGGACACCTAGTCATACATCTGGGAGCCCTAAAGAAGATAAAGTCATGCTCACAAGTTCACTTTAGCAAGAGGATCCCTTAGAAGTACATGCATCTACTCATGTTGAAGATGTGTGCAATGAGATTGTCAAAACAACAGACCTATCCTATGAGGCTAATTACACTAGTGTGTATGATGAGCATATTGATAGCATACATGATTTTTTTCAATCACCTAATGATGATGATTCAACCTCTTATTAGAGTGATAATTCTTGTGATACTCCGAGTGTGTTACCACACAATCATAATAAAGACTTGGTGATGGATAAATTTCCTCTCATTGTTGATCTAACTTCTCAAGATTTATCACACGAAGAATGTATGATGGGAACCCAAGATGACCTCTTAGACATGCATGTGGCCACTATTAATGAGTTGGTGCATGAAGGAAAAGACAAAACAATAGCCTTGATTGTAGGTTCAAACCACTCTAATGGGATTCTTGTGACTACCGAGTTCCTTGATGACACTAGTGGATTAGATGGAATGATGACATTGTTGAGACCACTAATGCACTTTCAAAATAAGAGCATATTAAAGTCAATTATGTTGAATTCTCCAAGTCAGCCTATGTTGTTAGTTCAGATGGGTGTTGGTTTGATTTCCAAGCAGAGCTTATGGAGAGGAGTGTCCATGATAGTTTCAGTCTCTTTGACTCAGAGAGTGAATTGTTTGGAGAATCAACCACTCATGAGGTACATAATGAGCATACGCTTTCAAATAGAAAAAATAATCTTGTAGGCCCATGGGATCTAGGAATTTGGGCATCAAAGTATGATGAAAAATCAGTATGGAGAGAATTCTCTTTTGACCAATCTGTTTATCTCGACTTTGGAGCATAAATTATGCCAAAAGGATGTCATAGAGAGAATTTATTTTGAGAGGCACGATCTTGAAGAAAAATCAGAATTGTTGTTGTGTGGAGATGATTTTGATAAGAGGCCTAGTAATGAAGGTGAGACAAGCTTTGAAGAAGAGGCACATGAGACTTGGGGAAGCCATGGTGACACCATTGTAAGGTACAAAGTAAATTTTGATTTTTATTAATGAGAAAACTTGTTTGGGAAACTTTGAAGAAGAGCATCATAACAATGGATCACTAAACTTGCATGGTCTTGACATCACTAAGGAAACTTGGAAGAAATAATTAATGGTGTCAGTTGAAAATGAAGTGCAAACATTATCAAAGTTGGATGACATGAAGAGTCTTGTTGAAAATCTCATCCAAAAGATACCAAGAAATTAGTATGAACAAATTGTTTCCCTTCTTGATTTGAAAAACATTAAGAGCACAATCGGAGACATGAAATCAACCTATTTGAATATGTTCAAAGATAGAGATGTAGCTACTAAGATTGTGGATAAGGCTATTTCTACATCCAAGGAATTAAGGGTTAAGGTTGAAGAGCTCACCAATGAGCTTAAATCGACCAAAAATTCATTGGGAAACAGTCAAAATGCATTACTTGAAGTTGAAGATCAGCTTTATGTGGCCAAATAATTTAGGGAACAAGAAAATAGAGAAAGAGCTAAAGAAATCAAGTAGGTAATTGAAGAGCTTGATAGCATTCAAAAATATTTTGATCTTATGCCCTTCCCAAAGGAATCAAAAACTAGTAGTTTGGACCAACAAGAGGATTGTGTTGAGCATGAGGATAATGATAGCATTTAGCTAGTTGATAATCCATTGTTTGTGATGGATATTGAGTCTTCTTTTGATAATCCATTTTTCAAGTGGGATGATGCAGCTCTTTCTGATTCCAATGATGAGATTGGAGTCAATCACAAGATTTTGGAACTAGGTGCAATTCCCAACAGTATGGTGTTGATTCAAGATTGGAATTGTGAGCTAAATTTTAGTAATGATACTGCTATTGACTTTCCAATCAGTTTACATTGGACTACAATTCATATCAAATAGATGCATTGGTGGGCTTGTTCAAACCAATAGTTGAGAAATTGGTGGTTTGCACTGATTGGTAGAGATGATCTATTCATTGGAGATGATTTTTAAACTACTTCCATGCTTCTAAATCCTATGTTTTCAGAAGGATTTCATAGTGATGTTTGTTGCCCTTGCCTTTCCACATTGTCAATAGTGACTTCAATCCATGGATAGATAGATTTTAAGCTCTTGCAAGCTATGGTGCAACTAGTTGTGGGAGATGTTCCAAGTATAGTTTAATTAATTTCCACTTCCACTTGGGTGAGTGATGGTTACTACAATTATTTCATGATGTTGATATGTATATCCTCAAGTGATTTCTAGATGATTGTAGTATGTTGGGTGTGCAAGAGTATTCAAGCTTCCCCCTTTGACACTTGGATATTAAGTGTTGTTGATACCTTTCCAGTTTCTGGTCGTAGAGGTTTTTCCTATATGACTAATTTTATAGATGATTTTGCTGGCATCTTCTTTACCAGCCCCTTAATAGTGTTTGATCATCTTCATTTTAGGGACAACACAAGGGGATATACTAAGGTTTATATGTTATGTTGGGAATATTTTCTTTTAGGTTGCCCAGGATTGAGTCTGGCAGTGAGATTGCAACTTTGGACTTCACTCAAATGCCCTAGTGGGATATGTCTCTTGGTGTGGATTTCAGTCCTTTCAAGTATTTTAGTATGGGATTTAATGATCATTACTTTTTAGGGTTCTAAGAGAGGAGAATGCAGCATGGGCATGATGGTTAGATAGTTATGATCAAAGCGGTACAACGTTAGTGTGGTAGTTCATTTTTTAGATTAACTTGGAACCCTGGGATCACATTGGTTGGTAGTCTAGTAGTTGTTGGGAATGAGAGAGTGGATGTTGAATTTCTTCAGCTTTTTCCTATGGTTCCTTGGATTGGTTTCCTAGAAAATAAATTATTGGATGGGTTGACTGAGTTCTTGTAGCATCTAATTCCTCTTCTTATTGGTGGTTTTCAAGAGGTCTCTTGTGTTGGTACCTTGCGGGTCAATACCTTGAGATGGTGGTACTACAGATCTCCTAGGTTGACTTGGGACCCTAGGGCCATTCTTGGCTTTAGTTTGGTATAGTCTTTTGATTTTTGGGTTATGTTGGCATTTCTTAAGGACAAGAAATCTTTGGGAAGGGAGGACTGTAATGTCCCCATCTTAGGGTTCTCTTTCTCTGCAGTTGGGGATGACTTTCTAGGTTTGTTTCTTCCTAATCAGAGGGATAATTTGATGTTACTAGTGAGCTTGGATGGTTTAGAGGAGTTCTACTATGCTTTTGGATGTTATTTTTGGCTTCCAGTTTGGGTTCCAAGATTCTTCGAGGGAGAATCCATTAATAACAAATTATCTTTCATGGGGTTTGATGATGGGAAGTGTTGTCACCTGAAAGCACCCGCACAAGAGTTAAAAACTGAGCTTTCTAGAGACACAATGGGATCATTTCAAGGCTGTGGGTCACCTAAAACTGAAATGAACCTCCGAAGAAGGCCGGATTCCTTTGGGTATCACCTAAACTAATGATCTTTGTGAGGTAAAGGGAGAATAATAATACATTAAAAGCAAAACTAACTCTATGGTGATACACCGAATTAAGAAGAAATCATAAAAATGAAAACAGGATGAAATACGCTGAGAAAACTAGACTGCAGTTGTTTTACTTATTCAACATAACCCCATTCAGTCTTATGCATCACTCTTGATAGGTTTGATCTACATACATATCTCAAGAAGGAAGAAACAAACTTCACAACTTTGTGGTATGAATACAGATTTAGAAAAACACTGTTAAAGAAATACATACATAAGCTAACATACAAATGAGAGTGGTAAGAGCATTAGTACTTGTTTTCAAGGTG
>VDFB02076870.1:0-24637 GCA_007258455.2 Sequoia sempervirens | reverse complement strand
CCAAATTTTTGATTAGGACTTGCTAGTTGACCGCAGTCATTGGGTCCCTCTGTTCTAGAGGCAGTGTATCCTCAATATTGAGCATTAAGAATGTCATGATCTCCCTCTTGTAAAATTCTATCTCAGTTTCAAAGTAAGCTACTTCATTGGGAGAATCATATTCAGTTTTCATATGTTTGAGCTTAGGCTCACTCTCAATTCTAATCTATGATGCTATCCCTTTCCAAGGCAACAACATGTGTGAGAAGTCCAAGGAAAAATATCCCCTAATTCCCTTCATTAAATCTTAAATTAGGATCATACCATATGTTTATGGGATATCGACAACTTGGATATCCATGTAAGTTTGGATCCTTGGGTCAAATCCAATCTATACATGAATATTTTTTAGTTCTGCCACATTTACTTCAATTTTATCCAACTAAATCACTTTTTTGTTTTTCTAGAGCAGGCTTAATCCTAACTTCCTACAAATTGAGAATGGCATGATGTTTCCTGATGCCCCTAAATCTAGTAGATAATTGTGCAAATTCTTTCCAAAAATTCTTAAACTTAAAAGGAAAGGTGGGGTACCAGTCTTACCTTTATAGATGACTGCATTCATTTCTTTTTTTGGAGTCACCTTACCTTTTCCCTTTGAGTGATTTTCTTCCTCTAATGCGCTCATCACAATCTCTCTTTGGGAAAGGCACCACTTCATAATGTCAAAGAATGACAATGAAGTCTTTTGCTTCTACATTTCTGCAATGAAATTAAACTTTGAATCATTCTTTACTTGATACTTAGGAAAAGAAGGTGGGTTACCTTTGTTATGAGATTCAGATGGCCCCTTTGGTGGTGGTGGGTTGTTATCCACATTCTGATTAGGTGGGACCATGTTGTTAGGAGGGGTAGATGTGGTAAATGGGCCTTTATTATGATTTCTTAAGAAATGTCCTCCCTCGGTTTGGAAGGCTTGCGCATCATATACGTTCTCCACTATTTCATTTTCTTCTTGGTTGAGGAATGGAAGTTCATCATCAAAGATGTCATAAGCCATGGAGGTATCTATGGATTCACCAGAATTTTGGGAGAACCTTGAAATGGAGTATCAACTTGTGTTATCTTGACCATCATTTCCATTTCTTGGTAGTTAACCTCAGAATGAGCTGCTATATCATGCAGCCTACACCAATTCGTCATAAAGTTGAGATCTTCCACATTTGCAATGTGTGGATTTTCATCACCCGCTTGATAATTATGGGAAACTCCCATTTTATTAGCCCCAATATTCCATGGTCTATTGTTTTTAGACCTCTGATTATATCCCCTAATCTAATTTTGATAATTTTGGTTAGAGAAATTTTGGTTTTGGAAGTTCCTCTTGGTGGTCTAGTTCGAATTCTGATTAGGGTAACTACCCTGGTTGTTATACCCTCTCTGATTTTGATAATTTTGGTTTTGGTTATGAGTGGGTTGTTTCCTAAGTTGGGCCATATCATTAGACATCTAAGATAGAGTCTTCTTGAGGGTTTCCATCTCATTGGTCAATTGGAGAGATCTTTCACTTTATGTAGTCTTCACTATAAATGGCTGACTAACAAGATTTGATCCTCCAACTTGATTTTGGTAATTTTGTGTTGGCTGAGCAGAGTCTTGAGCACCATTAATGAAGAATGGTAGGGGAGATGGGGCTCGCAACTCAGACATGGGTCCATATTGGGAATAAGACATCCCTAGGACCGTATTGAATATGTAAGGAAAGCTTAGGTGTGGAACAAACTCTCCTAACGTCAAAACATCAAGGAAGAGTGCAGAGGTGACTTTAAATTTTACAATTACAGTTCAATTAAGATACACATGAAAGAAATAACATAAACAGAGAAATGAACATACACAAATGGACACCATATTTACGTGGGAAAACCCTTATGGGAGAAAAACCCACCACACCAAGAAAAACCTCCTTGTATTACAGTAAAGAAAATTACATACAAAGTATAAACTTCTCTTCTAATGTCAATTTATAGCAACAACATTTCCTTGATCAATCTTGTATAGAACATCCTAGTTACAATGCTCTCTGAATTGAATTCATACACACTGATCACACATCAAACTTTTCAACCAAACTGATCATCATCTTCGATTATAGAGTATATCCATGTCGTTCATGGTCTGTTGATCTTCCTTATAGTAATGGCCGCAATACTCCAACTGCTAGCGGTTCACATTCCGCTTCTCTGATTGGTCAAAAACAAACCACGTAGGATAGTCATTCGGTCAAGGCGTTCAAATTGTGTTGCGTGTTGATGAGTAACTAGGCCATGTCTCCCCGATGCCATAATGCCCGACCACAAAACCATTGGCATGACCACTGCTATCAGTGAGACATTATACTGAACCCAAATCCAACTTGTGCAGACCTATTAGCAAGAGTTTCGCTATTGCCAAGAGTCTCATAGAACTTTGTCATATTGATGTTCATCATGCAAAGGTGTTGGCGATAAAAGCCATATTGCTAAGACTTCATACCAATGATCAACACATGTAGCTCTATCGGTAGGACCATCACTATCGATGAGAGGTCATACCAATGTTCATATGCATTAGTGAGAGGGAAGCTATCACCAAGAGGTCATATCGAAAGCACCAGCCTGTCGATGAGACCACATCCATCGGCAAGAGTTCTTATCGAATGCAAACCCACCAGCCAAGAGTCTTCCCGATGAACACCGGGAGCCAACCTATCACCGAGACAAGAGCTATCAGAATGAGTCACTCCGAAGTTCATACTATCTCCCCGATTACATCCATCGCCAATGTGTAAAACCTTGGCGAGCCATACTCTGTCATAATGAGTCACCCCGAATCTTCATAATGATCGACATGTCTTGCTAATGACTCCCGTCGGCAAGAAAAAACCAAATTCTCAATGACTTGAGCACTTAGAATTTTTAGAACACAATTGCTAGTCGGTAAGACTTCCAGATGGTCTCACCGACTTTTCTCTTTCAGGAGTTTACATGCTAGTAAGATTGAGGCACATTTTCCAAAAATCTCCCACTTGACGATGATCTTACTGACACCTCCAGAGCGTAACAAAACTATTGAAATTCATGGGAACTAAGGCCCATCGAACTGGCACGCCACCTAAACTTTTCTGTGTTCACTGGGTTCATCAATGCATTTGCAACATTTTCCAAAGTATCCACTTTTTATAAAGAGACCTTTTGATCCTCCACCATATCTCATACAAAATGATACTACACATGAATATGTTTCATCTTGCTATGGAAAGTAGGATTTTTTTCCAAAAAAATAGCACTCTAATAGTCACAGTAAATTGTAATTATCCCTACATCAAACCCAATGTTAGAACACAAATGTTTTAACCAGATTGCGTCTTTACAGGCATGTGTTGCTGCCATGTATTCTACCTCTGTAGTGGAAAACGCGACTACAACCTACTACTTGCTCATCCAACTAACTACACCACCATTCATCATGAAAATATATCCACTGGTGGATCTTCTATTGTCAACATCCCCTACCCAATCAGAATCCACATAGCCTCGAATGCTGAGAGTCCTCTGTGATTCAACCGAATTTCCATGGTAACACAAAGCATATTCTGAAGTGCCCTTCAGATATCTAAACACTCTTTTCACAGCATCCCAATGTGTCCTTCGAGGATTTTCCATATAATGACTAAGTACTCCCACTGCTTGGGAAATTTCTGGCCTTGTACAGACGATTACATACATTAAACTGCCAACTGCACTAGCATAAGGCACTCTGGTCATGTACTCTATCTCAATAGGAGATTTTGGACAGTCTTCAACAGATAGCTTCGTTCCCTGCAAAACTGGAACAACTAGCTAGTTGCAGTCATTCATACAAAATCTCTCCAGAACAGTATTAATATACTTACTCTGACTGAGCCAAAGTTTTCTACTTTTCCTATCCTTGGTTATTTCCATTCCCATAATATACCTGGCTGCACCAAGATCTATCATTTCGAACTTTTCAGATAATTGAGATTTTAGATCAGAAATCATTAACTTACTATTGCCTATGAACAACATATCATCAACATAGAGAGCAATAACAAGGACAAGATCATTCTCAGCTTTGTAGTGAACACAATGATCAAATTTTGATCTTACAAATCCCAATGACAAAAAAAACATGTCAAAATTTTGGTACCACATTCTAGGAGATTGCTTTAATCCATGTAGATATTTTTTCAACTTGCAAACCAATTTTTCTTTACCTTTTTCCACAAAGTGCTCAGGCTAGGACATATAGATCTCTTCTTCAAGGTCACCATGAAGAAATGTTGTTTTCACATCCATCTGTTCAATCTCTAAGTCATACATTGCTGCAAGTGACAAAAGAAATTTGATAGACATCAGCTTAGCTACAGGAGAAAAGATTTCTCCATAATCCATTCCCTCTACCTGGGAATAACCCTTCGCAACCAACCTTGCCTTATACTTTTCCACACTGCTATCCAAACCTTTTTTTCTTTTTAGATACCCATTTGCAACCAACAAATTTTCTGCCTTCAGGCAAGGGCACCAAACTCCAAGTATCATTCTTTTCTAATGATTCCATTTCTTCATTCATGGCTTCCAACCAAGAGTTTGAATCAGACATTCTAAATGCCTCTTTCACAGTCCTAGGCTCATCAGTACTAGAAATTAAAGCATAGGCACAAGTATAATCTATCAAAGAAAACCCATACCTATCAGGTTGCTTTCTTTCACTTGTTGACCTCCTCACAGGCTGAGGTTGAGGTTGATCTTCTTCTTCAAAACTTTCAAAACTACTTGAGCTCTCCTCATATTCAGGTACATTTTGAATTTTGAATTTCTCTTTATTTGGTATCGAAGGAATTTCAACTACATCCTTTTTATTTTCTAATTTTGTCTCTGATTGTAGATCCAAGGTAGAAGGCTTCAACTCATGAAAGATAACACTTCTACTGTATAGAACCTTCTCCGTATCAGGATTCCAAAGCTTGTATCCTTTTATGCCAATAGTATAACCAATAAAAATATATTTGACAAACTTGTTTTCCAATTTAGATCTTTTCTCATTCAACACATATGCATATGCCTCACAGCGAAAGACACAAACGTGTCTCAGAGAGGGCTTCTTTCTAGACCATGCTTCCAAAGGTGTTTTCTCAACAAGAGCAAAATTAGGAGAATGGTTTATTAACATGCTGTTGCAACTGCCTCAGCCTAGAAATTCTCCTCCAAGCCTCCTCCAAGCCAACACTACTTAGTATACTTCGTGCTCTTTCCATCACTGTGTTGTTGAACCTTTCTTCAACTCCATTTTTCTGTGGAGTGTAAGGTGTCGTTTTATGTCTTTTAATTCCATGATCTTTACAGTAACTTTCAAACTCACTAGAACAAAACTCACTGCCATTGTCAGTCCTTAAAATTTTTATTTTTCTTCCAGTCTGATTTTCCACAAGGTTTTTAAATTCCTTAAAATGACTGAACACTTCTACTTTACTTTTCAAAAAATAAACAAATGCCCTTCTTGAATAATCATCAATGAATGATACATAATATCTTGATTTAGACAAAGAAGGAACATTTACTGGACCAAAAACATAAGAATGCATATAATTAAGTAAGTCAGAAGATTTTTGAGGACTGGAGTAAAATGAAACATGGTGTCATTTACCATATATACAATGTTCACAAAATTCGAATTCAAGGTTAAAATCATCAAGCCTTTCAACTAGCTTTTTATTCTTCAAGGTTTTTAAACCTTTTTCACCAATGTGGCCTAGCCTATGATGCCAAAGCATAGTTTTTTCTACTAGAAGGTTAACTTCCATAGAGTTTGCACAATCAGGAACTTTTTTCCTCTTTTCCTCCATGAGTAGCTTTCTGTGACTTTACAGAGACACTATTGCATTGCACAACATGTGCAACCAGCTTATACAAGGTACCAATACAAACACCCCTAGATAGCACCATTGAGCCTCTAGTCATCTTGCAACCATTTCCAGAGAACATGATTTGCACTGAAATATCATTTAGCTTACTAATAGAAATTAGATTTCGAGCTAGACTTGGTATATGCATTACATCATTGATTCCCTTCACTCTTCCATCAGGGAATTGAATTCTGACTCTTCCACGACTAACTATTTCTAGAGATGAATCGCTTGCCACATACACCCTTCCACCATCATATTTTTCATACTTCATGAACAAGTCTCTATGAGATGTCATGTGGAAAGATGCTCCATAATCAATCAGCCAGACATCATCTGATGCCTATGTAGCCAAGGCTACAATGAAAGCATCTGCATCACTCTGAGAAGAATCATTGTCAGAAGAATACTTCTTTTTCTCCTCTTTACAATCCTTTTGGACATGACCAGGTTGCCCAAAATTTTAGCACTTTACGTTGGAATTCTTACCAGGAAACTTTGATCTCCCTTCTAATTTTTATTTGGACTTCTTGTCTTTCTTCTTGCCTTTTTCTTTTGATCTGCCTCTAACAGCAAGAGCCTCCTCTGCCATCTCAGAAGATTTTCTTCTCATCTCTTCTGATAACAAAGAAGCAACAACATCTTCCATCTTAAAAGTGGATGTCGTACTCCCAATGGCCATCACCAAGTGATCCCAAGAATCTAGAAAAGAACATAATAACAACATACAACGATCTTCTTCATCAATATTCACACCCACAGATGCTAACTAAGCAATCGGCATGTTGAAAGCATTGAAGTGATCAACAACAAACACTCCTTCCTGCATTTTCAAAGAGTACAACTTCTTCCTCAAGAACAAATTATTCACCAAGGACTTGCCCTGATAAATAGCTCCCAGTCTTTTCCACAAAGAAGATGCAGTCTTTTCTTCATGTACATTCAGAATAACCGAGTGCTAAACAGAGCCTTAAATCAGCCCCTTTGATTTTTGATCTGCAAGGTCTCAACCCTCTTGCTTCATGCCTATAGGCTTTGTTCAGAACACATGAAGCCAAAGATCATGAGAAACCAACAGATCTTCCATTTTGAGTTTCCACAACTCAAAATTACTGCCATTGAATTTTTCAATTTCAATCTTTCCTGACATGCTTGCCATCTTAATCTATAATTTGAATTACAACACTTCTACAAGACTCCCACTAAACATAATTGACTCAAAAAACCCAATGTACCCACACGGATAACACAACTGGCTAGGCTCTGATACCACTTGTAAGGAAAGCTTAGGTGCGGAACAAACTCTCCTAACATCAAAACCTCATGGAAGAATGCAGAGGTGACTTTAAATTTTACAATTACAGTTCAATTAAGATACACATGAAAGAAATAATAGAAATAGAGAAATGAACATACAAAGATGAACACTAGATTTACGTGGAAAAACTCTTATGGGAGAAAAACCCACCACACCAAGAAAAGCCTCTTTGTATTATAGTAAAGAAAATTACATATAGAGTACAAACTTCTCTTCCGATGTCAATTTACAACAACAACATTTCCTTGATCAACCTTGTACAGAACATCCCAGTTACAATGCTCTCTGAATTGAATTCATACACACTAATCACACATCGAACTATTCACCTGAACTGATCATTATCTTTGATTACAAAGTATATCCATGTCATTCATGGTCTATTGATCTTCCTCACAGGAATGACCGCAACAGTCCAACTGCTAGTGGTTCACATTCTACTTGTCTGATTGGTCAAAAACAAACACATAGGATAGTCATTCGGTCAAGGAATTCAAAATGTGTCGCATATCGGTGAGACACTAGGCCATGTCTCCCCAATGCCATAATTCCTGACCACAGAACCATCGGCATGACCACCACTATCGGTGAGACATCATACCAAACCCAAATCTAGCTTGTGCAGACCTATCAGCAAAAGTTTCACTATCACCAAGAGTCTCATAGAACTTTATGTCATACCAATTTTAATCATGCAAAGATGTAAGCGATACAAGCCATATCGCTAAGACTTCATACTGATGATCAACACATGTAGCTCTATCGACAGAACCATCACTATCGTCGAGAGGTCATACCAATGTTCATACACATTAGCGAGAGGGACGCTATCACTAAGAGGTCATATCAAAAGCACCATCCTATCAAGGAGACCACATGCATCAGAAAGAGTTCTTACCAAATGCAAACCTGCCAGCCAAGAGTTTTCCCAATGACCACCAGGAGCCAACCTATCGCTGAGACAAGACCTATCAGAATGAGTCACTCTGAAGTTCATATTATCTCTCTGATGACATCCGTCGCCAATGTGTAAAACCTTGGGGAGACATACTCAGTTGGAATGAGTCATCCCGAAGCTTCATAACGATCGACATGTCTTGCCGATGACTCCCATCAGCAAGACAAAAGCAAAGTCTCAGTGACCTGAGACTTAGAATGTTTAGAACACAACTGCTAGTCGGTAAGACTTCCAAATGGTCTCACAGACTTTTCTCTTTCAAGAGTTTACATGCCAGTAAGTTTGAGGCATATTTTCCAACAAAATAGAGGGGTTGGGTTAGGCATATGATATCCTATGGGAGGAAGAACTCCTCCTAGACTCCCCGATTGTAAACTTATATTTTGTTGCAATTTGATGGCTAGGTGATAAAATTTTAATAGAGAATTAATCTCAATGGGAGTATATGTTACAAAAATAAGCCAATCAAAGGATCTACAACTCTTAAATATGCCAAGATGATAATATTCTCAGCAACCAAGTAAAGATCCTATAACCTTCGGTACATTCTTTGGAACCTTGTGTTGAATAGTAGAAATGGTTCATGAGGTTCTTTTCTTATAGTTACAAATTGGTGATATAAAATGGTAGGGTCTACATAGACCCAAAACTGATTAATAAAGGAATTTTCCAAGTTTTTCCAACTCAGAATAGACCCTTGGGGTAGATTTAAATACCAGTTGTATGCCATGTCATCCAAGGAGTAGGGGAATAATCTATAAACAACATCATGATGAGCTACTTGAGCACGAGTACAATAATCCTTAAATTCCTATATATGCTCTTCAACACTCCTTGATTCTCCATGTATGTATTTAGGAAAAAATATCTCTAGATTCTTGGGAAGATCATGTATACCCCCAAGGATAATCCCTAGTGGAGAGGGGTTATTCATGAAGAAAGCCATGGGTGGTGGTGGTAGTTGTGGAATATGTGAGTTTGGTTGATGAGGTGGTGTAGGTGGATTTGGTGGAAACCCAAGTGGAGTAAGAGGTGGTGACAATGGTGGAATCAGGACTCTACGAGCTTGGGGCCTATACCTAATAGGGGTTTGGAGTTCAACCAAAGGTTCAGGATTCTGAGAAGATCTAAGAACTCTCTCGTACCTATTTGGTGAGAATGACCCAATTCGAGCCAGTTTGTTCCTCAAGACCTCCTTCTAGTGCTAGATCTATTAATGTTCAAAACAACACAACAACATTAAACAAAATATCTCTATTCTATTTCTCCTAAAAAAGAAAGACAACATATAGTAATCTAACTCCCAAGGTTCTGGTAATTGGTTCTCAACTGTGTTGATATTGCTCAATGGTCAATGTAATTGTAATCTTCAAGGGGACTTTGCTAGTAATAAGGAAAAAAACTACATTAAATCAACTAAGCGACATTTGGGGGGTTTAAATAAATATTAAAAAAGATATATTTAAGCTTTGAAATAGTAGAATATGAATACAACTTAATATCTAGACATGCATATCAATAATGAGTGTTTCTTTACCTAGCCAAAATCACAACATGATGCAATCTATAGAATAATCTACACCACTCCATACATTCATTGTGCTAATTCAGAATCTCAACCATTCACTGAAATATTTACTTCAAAACTAAAAAAAAATATCATTCACTCATCATGAAAACACAGATCAAATCGACATAACAACAATTTCATTCACAAATAATTGAATGAGATAATGTTGAATCCAGTTTACCCTATTGATTACCATCAAATAGAAAACATTTAGGCGCAACAAATCACTAGAATACATATTGATTATGAATCATTAATCTTATCAAATAGGTCCAAACTTAACAACAACATGTAAACTGTATAAAAACTGTAAAACAAATGTATCCAAGTTCAATTGAACTTCTCAAAGTATCTTGCTAAAAATTTATGAACTAAAACTATGATTCCTATTTGTTGTCATCAGGTGGCTAATATTTCTTCAATGAGCCAACCTTTAGAAAATAGAGCACAAAATTACATATAGACATGCCATGTGCAAGCTCCTCTCAATCACAAACTTAGATCCACAAATTAAGGAACTGGGACTGCATGAAGGAACTAGACTACTGATCTTTAGTTACAAGGCTTGTTTGCTTTGTTACACAAAATTTTGATGCCCAAGGAAGAAGGTAGTACTGGTGGGTGGGACCTGGAGTCTAGTTTGCATCAAAATCATACAAAATAGAAGCGAGGATGTTGTGTCCAGAGGAGAGGGTTCTGCTGCTAGCTCACTCCTATGTTGCTTGGTAAAGGATATAATCATAATAAGTAGAGAACACTTGTTGAAGGATATCCAAATCAGGCCCATCTAACCAATTGTCCTCAAATTTGATCCTCTTTAACTCTACTGAAGCAAATTCCTACATAATTCCATTCTAGTAGCTTTTACCTCTTACCTAATGTCAATGAATCTATCCAATAACAAATCTTCTCCATAATCTCCTTTTTGCATTACTTCTTCAAATCTACTACTACACTTCTCCCTCATCTTGTCCAAAGGAAGACCCTCTTTGACTAGGATGTCCAGATTGATGAAAATAGCCACTACTACCTCCAATTCATCAATCTACTCATTCAAGTCTTTGCTCACATCTTGAACCTCATTCTTATGCTCATAAATGAACTTGGATTTTAATCTTATTATGCTAATAGTATTCTCAATAAAATCTGCATTGTCTTCTTCAAGAATTGACTGCTCTAGAAGAGTTGACTTAAACACTTTACTAATGTCCTTAATCTTCTTAACATATCCTCTATACTCTTCATCTTTCTTCTCTAGGTGTTCAACATGTTGGTTCATATTCCTACCAATTCAAGTGCTACTTCATGAACTTTGATACTATCATCCAACACTTCACCAACTTCCTAATTGAGTCTATCAATCCATTTGTGAAACATCCCCACCTTACTCCTCATCTTCACTAAATCATCAACTTCCGTTTTCCTTAGTAGAAATGGGGTTTCTAGAGCAACAACTTGTTGAGAAACTGGGGTGGATACATCCTTTAAGAACTTATGCACCTAATCCAATTGAGCTTTAAGCTTATCTTTCTTTTGCTTATCCTTAATCATTTTGGATTTGGTGGGGGAAGCTACAATATCAATGAGATTCATTTGTTGGTTCCTTGTAGGTCTCCCCAAATTCACAATACGCAACTGGTAATCAGTTACTAGCATGTTATCCTTATCCTTATCCAGCATTGGGATTGCACATTCAATAATGATTTCTCCTACATCCGTAAGCTTGGTGGAGTGAAGAACTTTGGCCTTCTTTTTTGTGTTTTTCCTTCTCAATCTCCTTCATCATTTCATCCCAATTGAGAGGCTGAGCTTGAACTATTTTCTTCTTCTCCAAATCAAGTTTCAACCATGTATGAGTAGTAGGAGTCATGACCACTTGTGTTGAAGAAGAAGCAATAGTGGCAAAAGATAAAGGTTGCAATATGGTGCTTTTAGGTTGAGAGTCAACCTCTTGCATATTATGCTACTCTCTTTGTGCTTCTTCTTGTGCAAGTCTTTCAGCCTCTTCTTTATCTTTTTGCTCTTGTAACCTTTTGGATTCCAAGTCCTTCAAACGCTCTTCTTCCAACTTCTTTTCCTCTAGCATCTGGTCCCTCTACTTTTCTAGTTCCTTGACATAGTCCCATGCCTTTTTAGATTTCTTCTCATGCAGAGCAAGTTCTTCAACCTCTTTCTCTCTTTGCAGGAATTCTTTCTCTTCTTTCTTTCTATGGGCCTCCTTAATAGCCTTGAATTTAGCCTCAAGGGCTTTTTTCTCTCTTCTTTGAGTAGATTTTTTCTCCTCTAAATCATGGATCTTTTGCAGCATAGTCAATTTGTATCTTTCCTCTTTAAGTTTGATCTCTTGCTCCCTTTGATGTTGCTTCATAGCCAATTCATCAGCCTTGTCTTGTACTTCCAATCCTTGCTATTTTCATCAATGCATCGACTTGTGCTTTAACATCAATCTCTTTTTGTGTAGCTAATGCCTCAACTTGTGCTTTGGTATCCACTTCCCTTTTGGCCTCCTCAAAAAGCTTCCATTCATCCTCTTCAGTCAACACATGCTTAGTCTATACATCCTTGGTTACATCAATGGATTCCACCATATGAGTCTCTTTGTTAGATGGGGTAGCCTCAGAGTCTATCTCAATGTCATGAATTTCTATTTCAGGCTCCTTCTCCTTCAATAACTCAGCTTATTTGTGGAGGTTTTCTATAGTCATTTCCTCACTTGGTTTCTCTATAACAAGAGGTTGAGTGGATGCTTCCCCTACAAAAAATGTTGATTCAACAACTTCTATAATGGCCTCCTCTCCTTGTACTTCAAGAAGATCCTAAGCAGTAGTCTCCTCTCCAAAATTAGGTGGAAAGAACTCTTGGTGCTCCTTAGGAGCCATTCTTCTCTTTTTTATTTTGTACCCTTGAGTGGTACCTACTACCTTCCTCTTTTTAGAGGTCTGATCCTATGGCTCCTTAATCCTCATGAGAACCCATTGAATGCTCTTGTCCAATACCGGCCTTGCAATCTGTTTTATTTTAATGGACTCTTCTGCATTCCAGTACATTGGATCAAGGTCCCTGGTGCCTATATTTTCTTCCTCATATTGTAGATCCCAAGTTACCCCATCATATGATAATGTCTCAGGGATATCTTACTTTATCCCATACTCAACCATGAGTGGGATAGGCAATCTTTCATAGTTTCTCCTTATGAGATCATTGTCATCTTGTAAATCCCTCCAAAAGTCCTCCAACAGATTGAAGTGTTTGTCAAAGACAGTAGGAATGAGCACTTGCATCTTATGTTTAGGGTCAAAATGATTCCTCAAAGTGTACAAACCCAACTTCAAGTAGATTAATTCATCAAAAATTTCCTTAGCTATCACATTATGTGCACAACTATATTCACCCAACTTCATGATGAATTTGTTACAACCAGTCTTGTGTTTATTGGAAAACTTAAGGTTGACTGCTGTAGCTTAATAGATGAACTCCTTCGAGAGAATTTTGTTGCTGTAGCAGCTAGGCAGTAGATGGGGGTGGCCATCAAAACTATCTAGCCTAAAATAAGTAAATTTGGGGTATTGGATATACCAATGTCCCCATTCTACAATAAAGGCCATGGCCTCTCTACTCAATCTATGACCAACATATCCTATTAGTTGGTTAATGCTAACATACATAAATGCATCATTAACCCTTTTGTAGTGAGACTTAGAGGTTTGCAAGGTGAGCTGATTATAGTGATCCCACATGTTATTTTGTCCTTGGGCTTCTCCCAATATGCCTACTACATTTAGTCTAGGAAAGCCCCCCTTCTTGTAGTAGCATAAACCACATCAGAGGTCATGAATAAAATCTTGGTTTCTCTCACTCTAAGCATTTTATTGTGTATGCATTCTGACACAATCATGGGCAAGTCAAATTATTGTCTACCATTAAGGATAGTCTAAATAAATGGAAACATCCATTCCTTGAACTGGTAAGCATCCCTCTTCCCAAACACCCTAGAGAGCATCATTATTATGTCTCCAATCTCCTTATAGAAGTCTACCCTTTTAGGATGTTTAGGAAGCTTATCCAAATACTTTTTCTCAACCCTCATCTTACTCTTGTTCATATGAGTTCTGTTAGTCTCCTTCTTGTCACTACAAATTTTGAGGGCTTCTACCTCATTGAGCTGCTTGGGATTTTGTGGAACAGGTGCATTGAACATAAATTTGATCATTTGTGGAGTTAAGTCAATAATAAGAACTCCTTGGAAATCAACAAATTACCTAGTGGTAGGATTGTATGCTCCAGCTACAATCATTACCAATTCAAGACGTTGGATTGATAGGGGAAAGATGGCAACATGTGCCAATTCAAATTGGACAATTCTCTGTGTCCTTCCTATTACATCTTCACCAAATGTTTCCAAGAGAAAATCCTCATAATTGAATGGGCCCAAGTTGGTATCAATGATGTTCGCCCAATCAGAATCCACCTTGTTGGCTATGAGAGTAGCTTCCTTTTGTTTGTATCTCAGGGTGTAAGGGAGCTGCTCTACCTTAATCTTCTTTGGATTAGCTCCTTACCTTGAAGTTTCTGTAGGTTGGCTCCTTTTGGAAGCCTCTTCTAATGCTCCTAAAATTTCCTAATCTCTACAATAAACCCTTGTATTAGATGAACAAAAAGCATAAAAATTAATACATCAACCAACATTCTTCTCTACTTCCTCAGGACAACTTTCATACTTAGCCAAATTTCAAACTCATCAGAAGTGAAGTCACAGAAGATTAGGTAACCATTTCAACACAAAGTGGGATCAGGACTGGAATTAGGATGAAACCATAACAGGAATCATAACAAAAACTAAACTCGAAACTAATCACTAGTTCCATGTTCAACCTCCACTCTGGTTCTGACTCCACTTAAGGGAAAATGTGAAGACCATAATCATAAGTGGGATCATTTTGGGAATGAATCCCAATTCAAATATCAATGGGATGAATTTGGTCCCAAGTCCACTTCTACCAATTTTAACATGAAAATGGAGCACTTTCTTGAAGATGTGGTCACATGAATTTTAAGGACTTGAGACACATGGGTTTATAAGGAAATGAAAATAAAGGGCTTAACCTCACCCCTTAACCACCTAAAGACCAATTTAAACCCTAAGGCTGAATATTTTGTAAAGGTAATCAAGCAAACCCTAGTTTGTAGGATGCATCGACTCAAAAAATTAGGGCATCACAAACCCGACATGGAAATCATAGAATTGACATGAAAAAAAGATCAGAGGAATCGCTAAACAAATCCAAACACATTTAACACATGGAAAACCCAACCAAACAAAACCCTAGTTAGAAAATAAAGCACGACAAACCGCACCTGCCATGAAAGTGACAACAAAACATAAACAAACAAATGGAAACGTTTTGTGAACATGCCAACTCATGATAAGCAGGAACACGAAAACAAAATGACAAAGCACAATGGGAAAAGAAAGGAAAAGAAACCCTACCTCGAAACACCCACAAAGAAAGATTGAAACTTGAAAAAGATTCACTCACCAACACACCTCCAGAATCAAATCACTCCTCTTGAAGTTCTCTTGGCTTTGATTCGCTAAAACAACTTAGATAACAAAGATAATGAGCCAGTTAAACACAATTAATATTTTAAAATCAGTTCATGTGTGTGAGGAGGCTATAATTAATGTAATAAATGCAGTAGGTCAGAGGTAGAGTGAGCAACACAAATGAATAGTTAACTCCTATGACTACCAAAAGCACGGTAGCCATGGACCTGGATCCAAGACAACATAAAGATATTTTAACAAGTCCCCTACCTAACTCTGAACCCGGTTGTGGTTGCATGAGAAAGAAAGACAACTAAGGGGAGTGGGGGTGGAAGTTGGACCAAAGTTAGAACTGGAACTTTTGCAAAGTTCCAGGTTTGGTTTTGATTCTAGTTCTAGTCTCGAAAAAGGAACAAAAAATGAGAAAAAAAACAACAAAGTGAAGGGAAGTGGGACCAAAGAAAAACTCGGACCCGACCCAAACAAAAACAAAAACGACAACACAAAGCAAACAAGTGGAGTCAGATTTGGGATGGGGGAAAAATATGGAAATTTTACAAAGTTCCAAGTTTACTTCCAACTCCGGTTCTGCTTTCGCTAGGGAAAAAAAAAACACAAGGAAAACAAGAAACAACTCAAGGGAGAAACAGACCCAAGAGTGCGAGACCAGCCAAAAGATAATGAAAAATAACAAGGAAGAAAAACAAGGTGAAACCAGAACTGGGATTAAATCGAGACTTGGAACTTTGCTAAATTTCCAAGTCCATTTTCTATTCTAACTCCGCTTACGACAAACCAAAAGAAAGAAAGACTTAGGAGAAAAATGAACAACTCCTAAGACCCAAACCAAACACCAAGGACAACAACAAAAACAAAGGGGGACCCATTTTATTCTAAAATAATAATGGGGTGGTTATGCAAGGCATAATACTCCCCTATTAGAGCCATCAAGGATTCTATTGTAGATGAAACATCGATGTCCATTGCCATCTGAAAATTCAGAGGTTTCTCCACTTACAACATTTGAAAATAAAACAAAAAAATATTCAATCACCAAAAAGTACAATAGTGATCCACGTCATGAATTATAATGTATGAGATAATGAACAAAATTTTGAGTACTTATTAAACTATATACTTTTGACTATCATGCTTACTATTTTCCCTATCCATATCTTGTTCGAAAACATGTGTTCTTAGGATTTTATCCATAGTAGTAGATAGGTGAACCATTTGATAAAATGCTTTTGTAGACATGTACGATAACTGTGGTGGCATAGAGAAGGAAATGAACTAGTTGAAAAAATGCCTCAAAGAAATGGGGTCTCGTGGTGATGGAATGTTATTACAAACAAAATGCACGTCATGGCATTCCATCACCATAAGACTGCATTTCTTTCAGGATTTTTTTCAGATAATTCATTTCCTTCTCTATGGTATTATTGCTTAATATTATGCTTTCATAGAAATTTTTCCAAGCATCCATAGTTTGTTGGAAAGCACCTATTTTGGGCTTTTAGCCATAGCCACAAGGAAGTGAATAGTTTGATAAAATGCTTTCGTACACATGTATGGAAAATGTGGTATCATAGAAAAGGTGGTGAGTTGTTTGAAGAAATGCCTCGAAGAAATGTGGTCTCATGGTGATGGAATGGCATTCCATCACCATGAGACCGCATTTCTGTGATGCATTTTTTCAAACTACTAACTACCTTGTCTATGCTATTGCTTACTATTATGCTTTGATAGATTTTTTCCAAGCATCCATAGTTTTTTGGAAAGCACCTTTTTTAAGCTTTTAGCCATAGTAGTGAGGAAATGAACTGTTTGATAAAATGGCTTGGTAGACATGTATGGAAAATGTGGTAGCATAAAAAAGGTGGTGAGCTTTTTGAAAAAGTGCCTCAAAGAAATTGGGTCTCATGGTGATGGATATCACCATGAGACATAGCATAAGTAATAAGTAGGAGTAGCTTCCAATTGCATTTTCTTGTCATGGCATTCCATGAGACCACTTTTTACTAGACCACTTTTTACTGAGGTATCTTTTCAAATAGTTCACTACCTTGTCTATGTTATGGATGCTTGGAAGGAATATATGAAAGAATAATAGTAAGCAATAGCATAGACAGGGAAATGAGCAATTTGAAAAAATGCCTCAAAGAAATTGGGTCTCATGGTGATGTATCACCATGAGACCCAATTTCTTTGAGGCATTTTTTCAAATTGCTCATTTCCCTGTCTATGCTATTGCTTACTATTATTCTTTCATATATTCCTTCCAAGCATCCATAACATAGACAAGGTAGTGAACTATTTGAAAAGATACCTCAGTAAAAAGTGGTCTAGTAAAAAGTGGTCTCATGGAATGCCATGAAAAGCAAATGCAATTGGAAGCTACTCATACTTATTACTTATGCTATGTGAAGTAATTGTATCACTGCTTATGTTGACTTTCTAAACAACTATATTGCAGTTGAAATTTTGTCATCTATCAACATCAAGTTATTAGTTATGGAATGTGAAGTAATTATTTGAGTTTGAAAGATGTGCAATGCAAAGTAATCAATGATACGAATATAAACAACAAAAATCTATTAAGTACAATTCATTAGACAAACCCTTTATTCTATTACCTGCATGTAGGTTTGAGTAAATCCATTGGCATTGGGAGGTGTTCCCACAAAACCTCCAATTTTAGCCTATTCAACATAAAAAATCACATATTAAAATACCATTCAACAAACAATGCTAAATTAACATGTAATAAATTTATAATTGTTTACTAGTTACATACCTCAACAGTAGGTGCAATAGAGAAATAAGTAGGTGTAGGGCGGGTGTATTCAATATCAACACTTTGACCTTGCATTTTTATTAAAATCATAAAACTAAATTAGTTAATCTTGCATTTCAAAATCAAATTTTAATAAATTAAATTTAATGAACATGCTAAATTTTACCTGAGTATCAATTCCATACGCCTCATGCAAAATCTCAGTTTCCCTCTCCATATCCATAGCTATGGACAGATTCTGCGTAGTAGCCTCCTGAGTATCACTGGGGTCATATGATCAAGTCACCTAGCAAGATTGAAACAAATGGGTTCGAAGGCCACCACTCGAAGACACCCCTAGATGGTGCTATAGAATAGGGCTGGTATACTGGATGACACATTGGGTCAAAGATTTGATCACTTGCAAAGTCTCTACATTGGAACTCTCCTTCTTGACGGAAGGGATAATGACATGCTCATGAGGCGGCCTAGTGAGAGGTCGTCTCCCTTTCCGTGTAGGATTTGATTGTGCACTGGGTCTATCTTGAGCCGACTCCCCACCTCTCCCTTGGAAGTCCCTCATATCAAAATAATTTGGGATTTTGTTCAATATGAACTCATAGTATAGTTTCCTAAGGAAATATCGTGAGACTTCAGAATGGTTGCACGGTGGGTAATCAAAAACCATGTATCACCTATCATAAAAAAAGTTCCTAATATGTTGGTGGTGGCACCATTGAATAAGAAGCCTCTTCACATTGAGGGTAAGATTTTGATTTGTGTGTGGGTCAGTGAATAATGAACACAAATCACCTTTTGTAATTTTTAAATCCTTTACATCTTTATATGATAATTTATCCATGTAATAAGCCCTAGCCGCCTACCACCTATCTTGCCATCGAGTTAATTGTTTGCTAATTGAATCTACATTTTTTAACATTTCTTTCAATGAAGTTGCTAGGGTCATTCTTTCCGTAGTTGAACCGTTTGGACCACTCAACCTCTTGATTAAATCCTCAATTTTTTTTATTGTTCTTAATTTCACTCATTAAATTTTGGTGAGTGCCAGGAGGGTGTTGAGGGATTGGTGGAGGAGGTTGTTGCTCTAGTTTATTAACTTGAGGATTTTGTTGTTGAGGATTTTCTTCCACTTTTTGTTGCTCTGCTTGTTGAGGATTTTGAGGGTTTGTAAGTTGATTTACATCTCCTACAAATTCAAAAACTAAATATCAATTACAACCTAAAACTAACAAATTCAAAACAAAAAGAAAACAATCCTTACCTCTCAGACCTCCTCGTCAATGTAGCAGTATCATGGTGTTGAAACAACAACCGTTGATGAAGAAATTTGGAAAATTTCTCCTCCTAGAACACGAGCATGGAATATTCGGGTTTTTGACATGGGAAACAAAAAAACATAGTGGAAAGTAAAAATGATTTTTTTTTTTTGGTTTTAATAGGTCATAACATGAGCGTGTTATGGGCTTGTTGTGGCCTAGCCTCAGGCTTAACACACCAAGCTATAACACACTCACATTATGAGTTTTCAAACAAAATTTCAAAAAGTGGCCACAAATTGGCTAACCATCTTCATGCACCCATCCACATGCAAAAGAAAAAGAAAAGGGAAATACAAAAGACTAGTAAGAAAAATGCAAGTCAACCATCGAGCAAGTCATCCACCTCCCAATAATGTTCATTGGATTCTAAAGGTGAAAAACTAGGTAAAGGGACAAGAGAAAGTTCCCAACTAAGGGAAGTAATAGGTTCATCACTATGTATAGGAGATGTCCTAATTAAGCTCATAGAAAAGGAAAATAATGTGTTTAATTCCTTATGTACCTCTTCATCAATTTTAGTTATTTCCTCATCATCACCCAAAGTTAATCAGAACAGGAGGATGAATAATAATATCCGATGAAGAGTGAAAATTTTGTTGTGACTATTGTATTAGATCACTTTGTGGTATGTGGGAAGGAGGATTATCATGGATTGCTTCGGTTATGTTTAGATTGTGATTTTCATTGTTAGGTTCATGTAACTAGTGAGCAAGTGCACGACGTTGATGTCTACGCTCACGAGTACCTCTGTTTCTTTTTGTTTTATTTATAAGTTTTGCTTGTGTAAGAGTAGGTTGATAAACTATACGTTGCTTTTCTTCCCTAAGGGGGGAATAGAAGGAACAATAGGAGGTTGGTCATCCACTTTCTCTTTTTCTTTGCAAATTTTTTTTATTTGAGGTGGCATGACGTGGTTGTTGTCATTGTCTCTTAGTCTTTTGGACAATATAGGTGAAATTTATATTGTTGGTTGATCTTGGTTGTTTGGTTCTTGTTTAGGTTGAAGCATGGTTTCGTCTATGATAGGATTTTCAGAAGTAGACAGGGACATGTTTCAGAGAGACAATTCTACTATTTTTTGTTCTTTGAATTTTTGGTAAGAGCTATGAAAAAGAAGTCTTGTCATGGCGTTATAGGTTCCATGGGCTCAAGCCAAAAGGATTCTAAGGAAAATTTTACTTTGGAAGACAAGGGGTTAAAGCTACTATGGCAGATAGTAAATATTTCATTGTCAAGTGGAAAATTTAAGCATTTGTGAACAACTGAAGGGACAAATTTCATTGAGCGAAGTCATGGATTGCCTAGCCTCAAATGAAACTGGTCTGACTATAGGATGATGGAGAATGTGACATATAATGTTTTTGGTCCTATTTGTAAAGGAAGGATGATCAATCCTATCGTAGGGCAAGCAAAAACATTGTGTTTCTTGATCCATGCTTTCAGTTTATCATAGTCATCTTGATAAATCTCATGTAATACTAATAATTCCTTGGTGATCACATTCTCTCCACAGGTGGGATCTATTAATATCCCATTAGTGGGATTATCATAGATACAACCGGCTATGTAAAGAGGACCATGAGGTAGATGTTTGATTATGTCCTTGGAAGAGAAATCAATATCAAGAGAGCTCTTAGATTGGACCTTATGAGGGATAACGTCTATCACACCTATGATTTCATCCATAGGATGAACATGGGTAAAATGTGGGATAGGATAATGGTGTTCATCATCTGTATCAAAATTCATCACATCATTCTTTGTAGTTTCACTAGCTTTGACAAATGAAATATTATGTTTGAGCATTGGATCAATGAAAATTTGTAAGTTTTGAATCAGAGGGGCAATAGACTTATTACGTTGATTATTAACACCTGCAATGGATAAACGACTGAAATCAATGAGGTCTTGCACAAGATGTTTAAGAAACTTACAATGTTATGTGTCATGTCCATTTTATCGATGATAGTGGCAATAAGAATTTTATTTAGAGCTTGGGGGTAAAGGATTAGTAGGGTTTGGTGTTTTAACAGTGGGAAAGGTAATCATTTGTTGTAAAAGTTGAGACATTGTGCTATGAAGGGTGTTCGGCAAGGGTGTGAATTGTATTTTTGGATCTACATAACTAAAGGGCAGTGTGGTTTTAATAGTTGCTATTTGGTTATTCACATTTTGAGGTGTAGGCTAAGGAGGATTAAATTGATGGAACCCTTTGTTTTTCTTTCTAAATGGTTGGGAATTATTTTGGTTGGAAGGCTTATATTTCTCAGTTCAGCTAGAAGTGGATCATGTATCTCGACTACTAATCAAATTTTGATAATCACAAAGGGCAGTACACAAGTGCATGAAGGATGAGAATTTTATCATAGTGAGCTTGTATTGAAGCTTAATTTGTAGGTTTTCTATAAAAATATTCTAAAGGTGTGGGTTAGGAACCTTGATATCAATTTGGGAATAAAGTGATTGATAGCGTGAGATAAAATTGGTTATCTTTTCTTCCTCATTTTTCTTGCATCTCATCAAATCAGCCAAGGTTTTCTTATGAGCCATATGAACTTGAAAATGGTTGAAAAATGCATCAAAAATTTCATTAAATGAATTAATTGAATTTTTTGGTATTTAGATGAGAACCATTCCAAGGCTGTGTCTTTCAAGGACCTAGGAAATAATTTTTCCAACAGTTTATCATCAAGAAAAAAGTCGCTAGATAAAGCAGTATAAGCATTGAAATGGTTAGAAGGATCTCCCTTCCCTCCATATTTCTCAAATCTAGGCACCTCTACACCTTATGGAATTGGTGTTTGCAATAGCTCCAAGGAAAATGGGCTACTTTTAACATAATATATGGGTGGGCGATTCTGATTTTGGTTTATAGTGCAGATTTGTTTTCGCATGGATGAAACAGTTTGGAAAAGTGTTATGACAGGAACAATATAGGTGGTATGAGGTGGAATTGAAAGTGGTGATGGAGTGTATGTAGTAGTAGGAAAATTTAATGGAACACTTATAGGTGGTAGCATGGTAGAAGATAGAACATGTGATGTCACATAGGAACTAAGGATGCTAGAAGGAATACCCATGGAAGGAATCACATTACTAACTTGTTGCATTGCTGTTGTGATTTGAGGAGTGGAATAGGTAGGTATTGAGGCTATCATTGAGGGAGGATGAATTTGAATTCCTACTTGGTTGGAAACATTGTTTGTTGGTATAGGAGCACTAGATGCTAAAGGAAGATGTTTTCCAAAGATTTGAACTATGTTTTTCACAAGATCAAGGTCTTCATCATTTTCAAGCATTCGATGAATGTTTTCTATGGTACGAATTGCAGTAGCGAAATTTTTTTCAAGGCTAACTTGGTGTTGCAGGTGTACTAATTCCTCATTAATTTGAATTATCTTTTATTGTGTGATATCATCAGGTCTATGTTCAACATGCATGCTACATGAAGGAAAAGAGTTGCTAAGGGTATGATCCATGTCTAGTGTACTATTGTCAATACTAGGAGTGGAAGCTCTAGATAACCCAAGATCCACAACGAGTGTGTTACCGCAATATTCCATGAGTCTCAAACTTCTTCTCACTAAGGTATTAGCAATAGGACACCAAACACTCATGAAAAGACTACTAAATGTAGGGTGAGTGCAAATGCAATGGAAACTAAGAGAAATGAAGTACTTATAACTAAAATTCTGGAAAGTAAAATAGAAATGTAGAAACAAAAAACAAAAACTCAAAAAATGAACTGTACATGACATAAAATGTAGTGTAGAATAGGCAATTGGACTAATTTGCCTAGGTGGCGAATAAGTCTAGGGAGTGATTTAAAAAAAAAAGAATTTAGAATTTTTAAAATGAATTTTATGTTTTTTATGTTTTCTGATGCAAAGAGGATATGGAAATGTATAATTTTACTAAAATTAAATGCAATAATGCAAGCGAAATGAACTTTTCACTAATGCAAATTTTGAAACCCTAGAATGCAATTTAAGTAATGCAATGCCAATGTAAGTTATTCTTAGGATGTAAATGCACTCCAAAGTAGAATGATGATGTTGAAAAGTTAGGTTCATCAAAATGAACCAAATTTTTTTGGGTTATGTGGAGGGGGCTCTCTTTCTTACTCTTCTAGGGTTTTACACCTAAAAGGATAGAGGTATCAAAAATTTGAATGGCTCACTAAAGAATAATCCCTTGAGATTTCAATGCAAAGATATTTGAAATCTATCAAAGGGGAATGCCCTAGATGCTAAAAAATAATGAAAGAGAGTGACTACTAATGCAAAACTTAGAAAATGCAATTTTTTTTAAAACACGCTGTGAGATGCAAAAAAACCTAGAAATCCAAGTAGAATGTAACAAAAAACTATGAGATTTACAATGTGCGCCTAGAAATTGGAAAGAGATGTGAAGGAGCTCTGAAATCCTGAAATTGTTGCTTTTGAAGCCAACCATGACTCATACACCAAGCTGGGAAACTTAGTCATGTTTCTGGAAGACTCTTCTAGAACAAGTTTCAGACAACTGGGTACTCAAAAATTTTAAAATCTTTGTTTGCTTGCCTAGGCAGTGGGAATCATTCACCATTGATGGCAATTTAGTTCACTTCCAATTTTGAGAAATTCAAAAGTGGAACCTATAGTCCTCAGCCTACATTTCAGCTCCTAACAGGTTTCTGGATCTGAAACTAGAAAACTCAACCTGTAGGTGTTCTCTAAGATTATTTTATGGCTTTGACAACTTTGAATGACTTTGAAAATTTGTTGACAACTTTTCCAACCTTTCGCTTTGAAAAATATACAACCTATATTTGCAAAACACACACACACAATGGGAAAAATGGTTGAGGGTTAGTGAATAGGGGTTTTCCTTGGTCAAACCCCTTGTTGGTAATCAAACCCTTGAAAATGAAATGAAATATGTAAAGAGAATGATGAATGAACAACATGCAATGCTAAAACTCACCAAACCCTTAAAGTAGAAATCTAAAGACATGCATGTAATAGCTCCAATGGATTTAGACTTGAGAATGTTTGTAATGCCTATAATGCTTAGGTGAATGATTGATTAATTTATTGAATGATTAGGAGATGAATGGGGGCGAAATGAGTCGAAAAACCCTACATTTATACACAATGATTCAATAATTCCTGACCTTAGGTCTTAGAAAATAAAAACCCACCAAA
>VDFB02076869.1:0-27570 GCA_007258455.2 Sequoia sempervirens | reverse complement strand
TAATCCAATGCCATAGTGGATTCCCAAAGATTGGATACATATTAAACACGGGAAGACCACTTATCACCCGAGCATTCCTTTTGGTTGGGAGTCACTCTTTTAGATATGTGGAATTGGTTCATTTCTAAGCTAAAAAATAGACTTTTGACTTGGGGGAACAAATTTATATCTCTTTATGGAAAGATTCAGGCAGCGAATTATATATTCCTTGCTTCTCATGTTTATTATTCTTATTGTTGCATGTCTTCTAAGAAGGGTTATAAGGATTTAAACATAATTATTCACCAATATTTATGGTCAAATTAGGAGGGTAAAAATTGTTATAAATCTACTTCTTGGCTACATTTTATTCAACTAAAAGCTAAGGTGGTCTAGGCCTCTTAGACCCTAAGACACAAGGGATTGGGCTAACTACCAAACTATAGTTAGAGTTGTTTCAGTACAAGAGCCATGGAAAAAAATGGTTCATCACTGCATTATTCTTGCTATTGGTAAAGGGAAATGGTAGGTTGTTGGGTGGATATATATAATTCTTCTTACTCCCTTCTTTCATTTAAATGTCTAATTTCCTCTTCAATCTATTTGGAAGGCCTAGCAACCTATTAGTAAATTCTTAAACCAAAAAGGTGCCTCCTTATAGCATGGGTTCAACTTTAGAAATTCTTCTATTTGGTGGAATAGGCAAGTGTAATATCATGATCGACCTCTTGCAGTTTCTTTCCCTAAGCATGCTTATTATTGTTCTAAGAAGGGGGTTCAACAATTTGGTGATTTTTTGGATTTTAGCTCCTTTGAGTGGAATCCCTAGCAAAATGTTAAGTATAATTTTAAATTAAACAATATGTTTAAAGGATTTCTTATTTTTGTGAAACCATTAGTGCTAGTGGACCTTGTTATGAAACTTTGTACCCACTCACAATATAATTTTACTAAAGATTGACTTTGGTTGTATAAATATCATTTATCTTGATTTTCTTTAAAAAAAATTGAGCTAGCAAATATGGAAGTCTAAAGAAGAAGCTAATGCTCATATTTTAGCTTGGAAAGTCTTGCATTTCAAATTTTTGGTTGGGGATATATTGAAATACGTGGTCCAATCTATCAAATGACCCTTTTGTTAGCATAATGAGAGCTTAAAACATTTAGTATGGGACTGTTCAATAGAAAAAATGGAATGTTATCTTCAAGACTTTTCCCATTATTTTTTATTACTCATTGAGCTAGAAAAACATTATTTTGGGTGTTGGTCTTTATAATAATATTGTGGTTGATTATGTTAGATATTTTATTTTACTTCATATATGGTGAATTAAGTGTTTATTAATGTTTTCAAATCAATTAGTTCATCAATAGACAAATTCTAAGGTTTTACTCTAATATATTGTTTCAAATTATCTCTCTTTATTTTCATTTGTAGGGGTCACTAAGCAACATATCAAGAGAATGAATTATTTGGATAATACTAAACTACAAGTTCTTTAGCACCATAGAAAAGAGATTACATGCTCTAGACATCTTCTAAGTTTGTTCAAGTTCAAATGATGAAGACAAAACTGCACTCTCATTGTTCACACACTCTTATCCAAAAATTTATAAAAGAGCAGGCAACAATTGATCCAAATATTGCAACAACAAATACTCCTTTATTTGACTTCATTGTTCTATAACTTCAAATTATAAATTTCCATAATTACACAACCAAGAAATCATTTGCATTAACAATTACAATTGTTAATAAAATTCATTTTTAAATTCAAGGTTATTGTTAACTACCAAAATTGCACCCTAGCTAAGCTGCAAGATTTAACAAAATAAGTTGCATGACTTAGCTTTTCAGAGAAAACATGGGAAGACCTCTAAAGTTATGGGTTGCTTGTAAGGAGAGGTCAACCTCCGGAGAAGGCTGACTTCTTCTTAGTATTACCTATTCTACTAGTTCTTGAAAGGAAAAGGGGAAGAAAGATAACTTAGAAATGTAAAACCTAAGACTAAAAGAAAACTATGAAGTGATACACCCAACTTAAAAGGGGACAATGGAAATCAGAACTTTACACTTAGTTCAATTTGGCAGAAATTTAGATTTGCACAACCTGTTACTGTAAGCTTTTGCATAATTATTTCACTAAAGGGTCTAAATGGAATAACTAATAAAAGGAAAACCATCTTCACAACTGTAAGGTATTCACACATTCTTGACGCAATTAGCAACTTGTATTAGCTTACAATTTGCATAAAAGGTGTAACTTATGAGACAAGGTTAAAAGGAAAAAACAAGAAAATCTCATTAATAACCTAATCAATCACCTAACACACAAAAATCTACAAGAATAAGTAGGAAAGAATTTCATTACCAGAAATAAACAAGGAATTTACTGCATTTCATGTCCAAAGAGTTACAAAAGTCTGCCAGTCTAAGAGAGGACTGTAAAAGTCTCTAACTCCTGAAAAACATAATGAGAACTACTCCATAATGAGTTACAAATGATAATATATGATCACGTCCAAGTAGCTCCACCAAAATAGGAACTAGAACTTCCATGAACTCGTATGTCCTCAAAACCCTAAAATTTAGCAACAAAATCCATCTTCAAAAGAGCTCATAATGGTTGGAAAAGTCATGCAAGACTTAATCAAACCATAACCACCTCTAAAAATGCTCCATACTAAGTCAAAAGCCTAAATTTTGCTCCATATGTCTCCAAAAAACCCCTAGATGTTCTCCACAAAGTGATGACAACACACTATAACATCTCCTTACATTGGTAACCAACTCATAATAAGATCAATATGCTCCCAAGATGATAAGACAACTAATAACTACCTCAACTAATCGACAAAGTCACTCATTTTGCATTTAAAGATTAACAAGATGAATTAAAGGTTTATAATAACACCTCTTAACCCATTTGTTATACAACGATTATAAATGCAAAGTAAAAGCTCCACCCTACAGAAAATGACCATGAAAGAAAAAAGAGTCAAAGCCACTTGTGATGTGGAAATCCACATTAGCATTCGACCACATGTGGTATATTGATATGGCATATAACATCACAAAATTTACCAAGGCATATAACATGCAAAGGTTACATTATACTTTCTTCAAAAGCCACAGGCATATTTACTTGGCAGATTATTTTGATAAAGTGATAAAAATCACTTCACTTATATCAATGGAAAAATAGGGTTTTCAACCCTAACCTAAAAGCATCAAATGCTTTGTTATTCTCATTTTCACTTTTTTAAAGCTTTTGGATGAAGCATCCGCCAACACCGTAAGGTTTTCACCTTTTTTTCATGGCGAAAGTAGGAGTTACAGAGGCTTCCTCCTTTAGTTTTTTCAGCCTACATAGTAAAGCATTCAACTTTCATGCTTGAGGTGAGTATTTGATCAGGATTTCTACACTTTTTGTGCCTTTTCCTGTGAAAATTTGAGTTTATTTGTAAAGAAAATGACTAAATATCGTCATCTCTTTAAAGAGTTTCTATAATAAATGCAAAATCTATGTGACTTTTATGCATTTTGGTAAAGAAACACTAATTTCTTGCACACATAGGCCCTCCATGGTCGCGACATCCTGTATCTTTCATGTTGATTTTTGTTTGCTTATTTATAATATAAAATCCTTTCTCTGTGTATTTTTGTTCAAACCCTTCAAGGGTTCCCAACTTAGACCTTCTTCTTCTTAACACAAAGACTACTCCCTTGAGCTCTTTGAAGATAAAGATTCTAGTTTATGCTTGTAATCTTGGATTTTCTATAGCTTTTGAGAGAATATGAGGGCTTCTTCCTTTGCACAAAATCCATGAGGGTTTTCCCTTCCAGGTGTTCTTTGGCTTAGCCTCTTATGATTTCTTGTAGCAGTCACTTGTGTATTTCTTTGTTTCATGACTTAACCTTGCACAAAAAAGTGAGCCATTAACAAATCTCTGTAAATTATCAACATTAGATTTCTGAGAGCAGCTTGGCAAACCCCCTTTAAATTTAGTAGTGATCTTAGAAATCTTTGTCATTCTGCATAATCCTCTCATCATTTTGATGCTTGACCTAAATTTCACTATTCCCATCTTATCAACCTACTATCATAACTTGATCAAAGGTCTCCGTTAAATATATGAGGAAAATGTTGTCCACCTGTGAATACTTCCTATGCTTTTCCACTTGAGTTGTTTCTGAGAAACAACTTGGATTGAGTGTTTTATCTATTATGATATTTCCTGATAGCGTTCATACTGTGATATCATTACTTTCCACTGTCACCTATCCTTGTGTTTGTTTGTGCTCATGTATGTCACACTGATAGGAAATATGACTGCTCCTATATGTGCTATGTGAATTTTTTGAATCTCAAACCATTATTTAATCATAAAAGGGATAGTCAATGCATATGTGACTCATATTACTGATGAGTATATTTCCTTCCATTTCATAACTTCACTTTTGATGCATCTTCATAAAAGAATATATAAATGCATTTACTTAATCTGTTTTAATGCATGACATGTCTGTATTCTTTGTGATTACTTTGAACAAGTATGTGTCACCTCATGACAGTGACTGAAAACTCACTATCATAGATAACTGTGGTTGTTTGATGAAATCATAAGGAAATGAACTACCTTTCTATGCCCTTTTTAAAACACAACAAAGCATGCTGGGCTCAACCCTTGTGGGAGCCACATTTATCCGCACATGCTGAAATTGGTACAAAATGATAAAACCTATTGCTGCACATGGAACAAACATATTAAAAAAAAAAGATGCATGGTTCAGGTATGCATGATGACTTTAATGGTTTTCTGACATGCTTGTAATGCATACAAGACTTGTTTAATGCAGATTAGGACCAATTTATACATGTATGGTTAGATGATCATGTATGGTATGTAACCTTTCATTGCTTAGAGCATTGCTCGAACGCATTACTTTGACTTAATGCAGGAAACAAGAGTATCAAGGAGCTAGGAAAGCTAGGACAACTCAGTTAGCAGCTAGACAAGAAGACTCGATAGAACCAATCATTCTCAGGAAATGACTGGTTACCCTCCCTACATGAATATTCATTTTCTTCATTTACTTATTCATGTATATGTTGATTTTGATTTGCATTGAATAAGCAAGCAATGGTTAAACTCACGACTTGTGTGAGTTAAATGAATATTTCCATTCAATAAATTAAATTTTTTAAGAAAAGATTTGTAAAAAATATTTATTATGTTATATGCATGCGTATAAATGTAATGATTTGTAGTTATAATATTTCTTGGATTTTCCATTTATACATTTGAATGTAATGTAGGAGGGATAATAAAATAAATGCCTCATTTTCTTAGTTTTAAATTTATAAGCTCAACTTGATTTGAGCTATAAATGAAAAATGAGTAATAGTTACATACAATAAAAACTTCAATTCATACTATTCTTTGTTCTCCCATCATCTATGCGGCCTTCAATCTGCACTTTGCAAATATTTTACATTTCCATCATTTATGCTATCACCATTTCACACTTTGCAAATAAATTAAGCTTCCTTTCCTTTCACTATCGCGCAGACCCTTAGGAGCTATATTCTTCTTTAGCAACGATTCTTCCCTCCTGCTATGGCACTGCCTCTGAAATCCTTTTCTTGGTTTTTATCTTGACTACAAATTGGAAATCTAAACTTCATAATTGATAACTTCTTTGTCCTGCATTCAATTTTCCTTTAGTAAGACTTTCTAACCATTCAAATTTCTTGTTGCACTTGCATCAATGTCTTCTTCCTATGTGCCTATTCTCTTCTTCCTAATGAGGTGTGACCTTTATCTCATGTTGCCTCCACTTCCTCACATGTCGCCCCCAAATCTTCGTTTCACATTTTTGTTCATTTAAAAAAATTTAAATGTCTCTTTTCTAGATGAAGTGGCATGACCTCTCTCTCCTGCAAATAATGAAATTGTATTTTATTTTATTAATCTACCTTTTCATTTGCATCACCCTCTCTTCTTCTTGTACATTGGCTTCTTTCACTATTGGCTACTTACTATTCATCTATCCACCCCACTCTGCCTCTTCATTTCCATCATATATTCCCCTTTCTGATTACTTTCCTCTCTACACCTAATTTCTCTCTAAGACAGTGACATCTCCCCTCATTATCTCCCTAAAACAATCGATTCCTATCATTATGCTGACAAAAATAAAACTCATGTTTAATTGCATCCAATGCCCTGCTATCGAATATGGATAATTTTTTTTCTTCCTTGTGTTGGGTGAAAATTATGTAATGAACTTTTCGATAGATTACACAACTAGGACTTTAGCCACAACTATGTGAGATGTAAATCTCTCCTCTCAGAAAGGGGAGGCACCCTTCTTACTACTGATAGAAGGGATAGTAAAACAAACAAAGTAATTACAAAATGTACACAATACTTACGAAGTGGGGGGGTTATGTTACATTCATCCTTCTCTCTTTTTTCAGGGTATTCTTACTGTGCATAATCATCTTGTTCAGCCTCGTAGTATCCCACAACATTGTTAGTGGGCAGGGCTTCCTGAGCAAGCCTTCCTGGGGGTGCTGGGAGATGATTTTGATTTTTGTTGCCAACATAATTAAGGAAAGTCCTCCTAGGGACGTCCTTGTAATTGCTACTATTATTATTGTTTGAAACTTGCTTTTTTAAAGACAAGACTTCATTTTCTAGCCTTTGGACCATGGGATCTATGAAATTTGAGCTGGCACTGGGAGCACTAACATTAGATGTTGAAGACCCTAAGGCTTGCATCCTTTTATTTCTATTAGTCCCCATCCTGATTTCTCTAGCAAGGATATGTTGTCCTCTAGACTGGTAGCCAATTGCTGAGCTGCTTCAACATTAACAAGATTTTCCCTAAGTAAGTAGAAACTCATCTTGGGTAGTTGTGTGTTGATGAAGAAGCACTTTAGGTTATGATTTGTTGGTCTTACATCATTTGGGATCCGTGTCACCAATTTATTAAATTTTTCCATGAACTCGCGCATAGGCTCGTGAGCTTCTTTACGCATGGTGGTGAGTTGCACCAATAAAGCATGTGAATCTTCAGCAGGCTTAAATATTTCTTCAAACTTAGTGCAAAGAGAGGCCCAATCGGTGACAAAGGTGTTAGGAAGAGTAAAGAACCATTCGGCTGCAACCCCTTGAAGGGATTCAATGAACAATCTTACATAAACATCTTCATGCTCAATGCCAAGAATGCCAAAAACGATGTAGAATGCAGTTATGTGCTCATCAGGATGTTGTTTTCCATCACCTTGAAACTTTGGGAGATGCTTCCTATATATGCATGGCAACTTGTGCAAAAGTGCAGCCAAACAGAGGGGACCGAAAGCATTTCCCCATGGTCCTGTAGGTGGTGCGGCCATAACTGGTTGCACAACAGGTACCTGAACGGGACGTCTGTGGTAAATAGAAAAAACACTTGGGAGAGGAGATATTTGGCTACGCGGAGGGTAGCTTACAACACGTTGCAGTGGTGACCTTACTCGTGGAGGAGTAAAAGGAAAATTATGTTGCAACAAATCTTCAAAAAGTGGATCTGCTACTCCTTGATCCCTCAATCCCCGTGTATATATCCGGTCCTCTAGAATGTAGATCTGAATAAGATGGATATTATAAAGTGACAATATACAAAAGAATAGCAAGAGAGAGGAAACTTATCTACTTCAATCAAAAGCATGAGGCTTAGATTGCGTATGTCGTTCCCCAATAGAGTCACCAAAAAACTGTTGGGTGAAAATTATGTAATCAACTTTTCAATAGATTACACAAGTAGGACTTCAACCACAACTATGTGAGATGTAAATCTCTCCTCTCAAAAAGGGGAGGTGCCCTTCTTACTGCTGATAGAAGCTATAGTAAAATAAACAAAGTAATTACAAAATGTACATAATACTTACGAAGTGGGGGAGGTGTGTTACATTCATCCTTCTCTC
The DNA here is from genome assembly GCA_007258455.2 of Sequoia sempervirens. Classification (NCBI taxonomy): domain Eukaryota; kingdom Viridiplantae; phylum Streptophyta; class Pinopsida; order Cupressales; family Cupressaceae; genus Sequoia; species Sequoia sempervirens. Next base: position 19,615 of record VDFB02076869.1, on the reverse strand, counting down.
CTTTTTCAGAGAAGATGTTTACAATGCTTCACTATTGGAAGTTCTCAATTCACAATAACTCTAAACTAACAACGAGCAGTAATTCCAATACCTCTATCTTGGTCGCCAAAGCCAGAGTACCACCCATAAGGATTAACAATAAACTAGTAAAGTCAAAAAGGGAAAGCTCTGGTAAAGGCACAAAGTCATTCCGTAGCTTTTTCAATGTTGGATTTGTGAAAATGTATTGTTTGTCATGTTAGAAGCACAAAGTCTTCTTAGACACAACGATTCCTTGAATAGCATGAACAATTACAAGTGCAAAGTCTTGTAGATCATCCAACCAACGTATCCATAGAGCATGAATAATTACAAGCACAAATTCTTGTAGATCATTAAACCAAAGATAAACAAAACATGAATGTAAATCTAAATAAAGGATGTAACACAAAGTTTACACAAATTACTTAGAGTCCTTCAGATTCCATAAGCTAATCACCACCAAATGAGATCAATTCATAGGATTATTGAATCCAACATAAAGTCTGGTTTGCAATCTTCTTCTTTATTGATCATATTTCATTCACAAAGTATGAACACAAAGTTTCACAATTCTGCTTCAAAAAGGGTAGCACTTCATTGCAAAATACTAAAGGATAAAATTTACAATAGAAATCCATCATATTTATAAAAGAGAGGGAAGAGTAAATCTAGGAAAGTTAGGTGAGCTAATTTAGGAAAATCTCACCTAAATTTTGATTAAAGTCAAAATGTAATTTTTTTTCATGAAACTACATCTCGGATATTACTGTAATTACATTTAGAAAAATGACATTTAAGATGTCAAAAACTATTTACAAGATGCATAGAGGAAAGCATCAAATGTTCAACATCGGAGATCAAGAATCTTCATGGTTCCTTGCTTTGGGCGTGTAGTCTTCATACTTCTTCTTGGTCTCCTGTATGAACACATCATCTGGGATGATTGTGTAATCTACAATGATGTGAGCTCTTGTGATTGGCCTTCTGGAAAATGAATGGATTTTCTTGCACCCGCGAAGATGCGTCTTGAGATTATCAAGTGTTAGCCGTATATCGCAAATGATATGTATTAAGGCTTTGGGAAAAATTGTCATCCTCAACTTGCTACATAACGACTTCTTTATAGATCTGGGATAGTTCATTGGATCAGAAGATGTCACCTTTAGGATCACTTGATGAAATCTGGAGAGAAACTGCAAGGATGGTGAATCAATAGACGTTAGTAGAAAAAGTAGCATTGGGAAGCGTGAAGTGAGAAACAATGTTGAGCAAGCGTGAAATGAGCAACTAGGCATGGAAAACAATGCAAGAGAAGAAATGGGGTCTGGAATGGAAATAGAGCAAGTTTGAAGAGACTAAGATAAAAACTGCCAAAAGCGTAAAGGTGCTAAAATTCAACACCATTGCACAAAAAATGACTAAGTTTGGAAAAAGTGCAAAGGTGCTAAAAATAATGCCATAGTAAAAAATTGGCTATGTCTGGCAACAATGTGTAAGAGCGCACTTTTTTAGCGCTTCTACACATTTTTGGAAAATCACTTTTTATGCAAGGTTGCTGATTTTTGGTGCCCCTGCACTTTCAATACTTAGCCAAAAACTTGGATGAGTTAAAGCGCACTTTTTTGGCACAACTGCATCTTTCACAATTTAACTAAGTATGATCAGTGAGACTTCACGAAGGAGCTCGTTTCGAAGGTCTTCACGAGGTGAACATAGGGGGATGCTCAAACTGACTATTTGAGGCTTTGGAATGCACTTCAAGGTGGATTGAAAATCACCTTGTTTTGCGTGCTTGAACTTCATGAACCTAGGAAACAAACAAGGTTTCGTAGGGGGTTATCCGTGAATCGAGCGCTGCTAGATTCCATGATAACACCTTGATATTCAAAATTCCAGTTAGTATTCGAATTTATAGTGAAATGCTTGAAAATGGAGCTTCAAAATGCATAACTAAATATGACATTTTTTAATCAATGACAAAAACATCATTCAATATCCTTTACCACTGACCACCAAAAACAAGTTAAAATGCAACTGGAAATAGAGAAAACCAAACCAAAAATGAGCAAACAAAATTCAAATGTTTTTGGATGATGTTGATTGCTAGTCCACTCAAATGCTTTTGCATTAGACACATCGGGTAGTAAGTTTGTGAGCATACACTCACAAACACGGAGATGAGTAGTGGGACTACTCTTTTAGGTTTAATGCAACTTGTAGCGAACTCCATCATTGAATCTTATGCACATAGTTTGTTCTTCTTCCTCTTCTTCTAACATCTCATCATAACAAGCTTCACTCTCCTCCAAATCTGCACTCCATGTTTCTCTCTTCTCATGGAATTACATCAACCATGTGCCATCCTCCTCCTCCAATGATTCTCTCCATTCATATCCTCCTTTTTGGGATCCAACCCACCATCATCAACCAAACACCTCCACCAACATAATCTCACTATTATTCTCCTCTTTCGTGGGTTTTGACCCACCAAAATCTGACCACCTCCACCAAATTCCCTCATCATACACATCAACACCTACAACATACACACACAAATTTGCTTCTACAACTTCATGAAAATCAATAATTTCCATCTGTTCTTCTCCATACTCCTTAACCCTCAACATTATAATTGAATGCAAAACAATATTATCATAAAATGCAAGGGTAAGTGTAATAATTTGGGTCCACAAAGAGGGGAATTTTTAGTCAAATTTCTTTTAGAAGGAACGAGAACCCGAGCCTTTGATCGAGAACTCGTTCCTTAATGAGTACCTATTTTGAAAATGGAACGGGTACCATTTTAAAGTGGGTACCCATTATAAAAAAATTTGAAATTTCAAAACACTTTTTGCTTAGGTATTAGGCTCGGGAAAAGTTTGGCAACCCGACCCTTAGCCTTTGACCTGTAACTAAAAAACTAAGGTAGATTCAAGAGAAATATCCAACTTTGGTAATATAGCTGATGGAATTTTTTTCAAAATTAATCTATGAAATTAAAACCCATTATAGATCATGATGTCTAGTTTTCAAATATATATATATATAATATTTGATTATATTTTCTATTTTTTAATTAATTTCTAAGAAAACTGGTCCATAAACTTGAAATATCAGACTTTTTTTTAGTAACTTTTTATCTGTTAATTGTTTTATAATTTTTTTTATATGATATCAATATTCAAACAATTCTCTACACAATGAAAAAAAAATGTTTAGTTTAGGTCCAACTATGTTTTTTTTTTAACAAAAGGCTAATAGCCTATATATATTATTTATATAAGTAGTAGATATAGGATGTCTTTACAATTCAAAATTGATCAAGCTACGATCAAATCATAGTGCTATTCTATACTAACTTTTCAAAAAACTCTGTTCCCACTACCCTTTCTATGATAATCATATACATTTACATTGATTATATATTTTTGCAAAATACCCAGGAGCATATGCTGAAAATATATTTTTGTAAAATTCCCAAAAACTTTGAACCATGAGCTGCAACTATTTTCACCCGTTGGGAGTACTTGAAGAACATAATGCTGCTAATAGCTACCAAAATATGGATACCACATAATATGGAAGGCTTTGTATAGATGGATACTGACTGCTTCTTCATTCACCAAAACTAAAAACTTTGAGGACCGTAGCATTATTCTTCCATCTGCATTATCTCCACTGAGTTCTCACCTTGCAATTCATTCTCCACTTCCAAATTATGAGAATTGGTCATGACATTCATGTTTGATATAGCACGAGGTTGTGGGAAATTTCCTACCCCAACAAGAGGCACAAAGGTATTATGTGGTATATTATGTGGTGCCCACTGAGGTGAAGGAGGAGCTCTCACCGGTTGACGATGGATAACAAGGGCAACAACTCAATAACAATTATGTTGAAGAAGGAAAGATACATAGTGGTAATTTTCCCTAAAACACTCAAACATCTCCCTGACCATATGATAAATGTACCTTGTCAAAGCCCTATTTAGATGACTTGGATCACTATGTTCAAGGGAAAATTTTAAAGCATCAAACACATTGAAAAAATCCCTAAGGTTAAGAAGTGTGGTGGAAAGATTCCACCAACATAACCTTTTCCCATACCAAACTCATATTTCTAGATACAAACCAACATGGAATCATTTTGAAGGAAAACCTCATTCACAATATTTTCTACTATTAAATTCACAAACTCCAAACTTTGTAGCATATCCATGAGATTGGAAATGAAGATAGAAAGAATATTTGATGGAAATATTAACCTTCTTGTCTTGGGGTGGAGAATTTGTAAGCCAATAACACATTTGAGGCACTTGTAGACACTTGGACAACAAAACTTGAAAATTGATTGCAAGTGATTTTCATCCAGGCATCCTGAAAAAAGGCAGCTCCCAGCGCTGAACAGGGAATCGAACACAAAAATTCCTTGGTTGATATTCCATCACTATTGCAGATTTTGAAACCAACTAGAAACACCACAAATTCCCCAAAGAAAACTAGGAACCCTAAACCCTTGACAAACTACCCGCCAAACACTGGACCACACCAGATATATAATTGACCAAACACCAGAACACTTGATGACAGAGAGGAAATATTTTAAATTTGAACTCAAAAAAAGACACTTGCAGACCTTAATTGAACTTGCCACCAACCTAGAGCAATAGGTAACACCTCTTAGAAAGCCCTTAAAATGCAAAAAATACTAATCAACTCACTTTATTTTCAAAGACTGCTTGCAACAAAGCATAGATATGCTTGCATCACCCTATAGAAAATGCCACAATGCCAACAATTTCTTGCAACCACAAGCATTGGCTATGTTAAATAGATTTTTTTTTTTGCAACATAGCACAACCTTTAATGATGCCTCGATATTCACCGATGCAGGCATCTTATCCAAACTGTCAGAAAACTCCTTGAAACACATGCTACTGGATCTCTGCACACATTGAAAAATAATTAAAACAACATGCTAAATTAATGCACATTCTTGTGTACCGTCCTCGCCAAGAACATGAAATGGAATGATTGTTCTTTATGCGCCTGCAACCAAATAAACCATTGTTAAAAAATTTAAATGACCACAAAAGTGATATTCTCAAGCTTGCCACCTCCACTACTTGATGTAAATGACATCACCATCTATTTGATATCGTCCTGCCTAGAACAATTGCTATGAATTGCACATACAACTAACTTCACCACTTGAAATTATCAATGTGCTCGATTAACCTCCTCTCAACGCTTACAATGCCAGCACATGTTTTTACGTACCCTTAGAACTTGAGTGGAACTTGCCACGAAAGCATGCTTTTACATACTTGAATTTCCAAAACATCTTCTTACATACCCTGCTGCCTTGTATGAATACTCACCACATAGCCATGATTTATCATTTGCAATACACTTAACCTTTCACACTAACATTTACATTTCCTTAGTAAGCATTTGAATATTAAAAACAATTTATAAACTTAGAAACTTCCCTCACTTAGCATAATTTCTTCAAGTTTAGGATGCAACTTGCCCGGGACAACAACATGTGTAATTTCATCAATTGTTTGGTCACACCCTAGATTATCCAGAAAATTTGCCATTATGTTGCCTTCTTTGTAGGTGTGGAGAATTTGATAGTGCCCTATCTTATCAAGAAAAGACCAATTTTTTTTTACTATATACCCTAGCTTCCAGTTGACAATCTTGCGTTCCCTGCATGCATTTAAGAGAATCAAGGAATCTCCTTCTATTTGAATCTTGGGGAGCTTGAGACTAATTACTAACTTTAAGCCTTGTAGTAAAGCTTGTGCCTCAGCTGCCTTATTGGACCCTATTTTCAATTTACAAGACTTAGCACATAACACCATGCCTTTATAATCTTTGATGGTAACCCCTACTCTAGAAGATCCTAGATTTCCCCTAACAGCTCCATCAAAATTCAATTTAAATATACCAGCTAGGGAGGCTTCCAACTTATGTTAGCTCTATTTAATTTTTGGACTGGTTGATGAAGACTCCCTTTGAAAGGAAAAGTAAGAAGAGGCCATGATATCATTATCTTTGAATCCCAATCAATAAAAATTGAGCCAACTTGTTTTACTTTTTGCACATACCCATTTACTATTTCTAAAATTGACTACTCCAACAGGAGTAATACTTGATCCATGTTGAGTTTTTCTTTTCTGAAAATTCATCTATTTCTTGCCCATCAAGTAGCCCACATAACTGAAGCCGGTATAATACACCAAATGCTTGCAAAGAAGGAGATTTTATAAATATCTGGCCAACTTGAAAATAATTTCCAAAGAGTATCTGGAAATGATGATTTCCAATCCATTTTAGCTACTACAAACAACTGACATGCTTGAGCTACTGGACATAGTAAAAATAAATGGTTGACATCCTCAAACTCTTGTTCAAAAAGAACACATTGAAATGGGTCTGCTATCCCTCATTTTTCTAGCTTTCACTTGTCAATATTTTTTTTCTAATAGCCAACCATGAAAAGCAGTCTGCTTTAGGTAATACCTTTGAATTCCAACAAAAAATATAAGCTCTTTGTACCACTACTTGTGAATTAGCTTGTGAAACTGATTTATAACCCTCCTTTACTATATAGCAACTTGATTTTTCTTTTGTCCATATTAACCTATCAACTCCTATTGAAATGTAAAAAATCCTTTCCTGAAGTATAAATTGAAGAAGTCTGTTATGAACAATATCAATTGGCACATTTGAAAAGTCCATTCATTTAACTTTTCCTGTCAATATGTCTACTTGTTGAACATAGTCTTTGACCCTTGAACCCCAACATTCAAATAAATAATTATCAGAACTCTCAAAATTATTTAATGCATTTAGAATTGGATAGCCATTCCACGAGTCTTTCCAAAAAAAAGCCCCATTACCATTATTTACCTCCCAAGATAGATGTAGAACAATGATTTTTCTACAAGAAACAAGAAAATTCCACATTGTAGAACCTGAAGGTGGATTTGACATAGTTAGAATTCCTGATGGACTTAAATTATCCAAATACTTATGTTGCATGAGTTGACATAATTTTAAATAAGGATTTGTATACATACGCCAAACCATTTTAGCTCCTAATGCCAAATTCAATTCTGCCATATTGTGAAGGCCTGCACCCCCTTTTAATTTCTCCAAACACATGGTTTCCAGGGATATTAAAGGTTTTTTTGGCTGTCCATATTGCTAGTCCATAGAAAATTTCTTATTAGCCTTTGTATTTGTACTACAATGGATTTGGGAGCTTTTAGGACTGACATATAGTAATTTGGTATCTAGAAAGCACATATTTCACCAACAAAATTCTGCCTGAAAAAGATAACCATCTCCCTTTCCATGACAAAATTTTTGATTGTATACTAAGTATAATTTTCTGCCAATAAGAAATCTTATTCTGACTTGCAAAAAAGGGAATACCAAGATATTTGCAAGGGATTTGTGCTTGTTGAAAACTTGACAACTTCACAATCCACTTTTCAACTGATGCTTTTGTGTTAAACACATACACTTTTGACTTTCCCTTGTTAATATTTTTCCCAGAAGCAAAGGTATATCTGTCCAATAGTGATTTAATATGTTCTGCTTTTGCAACAAAAGCCTTGCCAAAAAGAAGTGTATCATCAACAAACAAAGAATGAGTTGTTGTTATGGATGTATTTGGAATATAGATTCCTTGAATGGTGTCCTACTCATGTACCTTACAAATTGACCTGCTCAAAGCCTTTGCTAAGATAATGAATAGAAAAGGTGAAAGTGGATCACCTTTGACGTACCCCTTGAGTAGACCCAAAAAAACCTACTGGAGACCCATTTAGCAACACTAAAAACTTGACACCTAACAAACAAAGACATGATCTGTTTACACCATTTCTGAGAAAATCCAAAACTTTGTAACACCTGTTTCAAAAAAGACCAATCTACCCCATCATATGTTTTTTGCATATCCAATTTTATAATCATAGATGACAACTTATTTTCAACAATAGAATGAAGGACTTCATGTGCAACAATAGCACCTTTTGATGTCTCCCTTCTAGGCACAAAACCCCCTTGCTCTTCTGATATGATTTTAGATACAAAAGGATGTAAGCAGAGATAAATAACCTTTGAGAAAATTTTATATATCACATTACAAAGTGATATTGGCCTGAAATTTGAAAAATTCCTTGGAGAATTTATCTTTGGGATGATAGCTATATGAGTTAAGTTAAATTTATTTAGCATTCCACCTAATTTTCTTGAATCCTCTAATGCATTTAAGATATCAATTCCAATAAAATCCCAACATTTTTGATAAAAAAAATTGTAAATACATTAGGCCCTAGTGCTTTGTTAGGTGGAAATGAAAATACGACTTCCTTAAGTTCTTGAAATGAGAAAGGTGTCAAAAGCTTCTCATTATCTTCCAAAAATATCAATTTTGGAATCACTTGAAGAAGTTCCTCTCTCCCCCTTGACAACTAGGCATTCACATCCTTATTAGAAGACAACAAAGATGAAAAAAATTTGATACCTTCATTTTGTATCTCTTCCACATCACCTCAAATTTGAAAGAGGATTTCAAAATTGACTTAATAAACATAATCACTTTCTACCCAATTTGGAGAAAATAGAAACCTATAACCTCTACTATTTGAAGAAAAAATTTCCTCCTATTTTTCCATGTAAACTTACCATTGGTGGCATGATATCAACAAGTGCATTGTCCTATATAAATGAAGAAAAATCTTCCATATCCTTCTTGGAGGGGAATATACCACTTTTTTTTTTCTTTTCTTTTCTTTTCTGACAATTATGTTATTGCATTGAAATCCCCTGTCAGAATAACTTTATTTTGTCCCAATAAATCCATAGTTTGTTTCAACTTGTCCGACAAAAATTTCTTCCCCACTACGTTAGTTGGGCCATAAACATTTATCAGCCAAAAAGATAGCTCAAAGTGAGATACCTTCATTAATTGCTAATTACTCTTACAAGTAACATTACTAATACTTATTGATTTAGCATTCCATAATGAAATAAGACCTCCTGAAGCACCTTGTGATGGTGAATGAAAAGAGTTCCACTTGGACCAACTCTTACTGAAAGTACCGAAAGACTCATCTGATATTTTTGTTTCTTGAAGTACCACATTAGCTCACAAGCATCCAACTACTGCTTGACTTGGACCCACTTGTCAGGGGCATTAATGCCTCTGACATTCCAAGATATTATCCTCATAACATCCTAGGAGAGCAACACACTCTTGGTCTTTTTTGTTTCAATTATGTTCATACACGTTGATTTTAAAAAACAACAATTAGGGCCAATAAAAATTCAATAAAAAATATTCAGAAAAAAGTTACAAAAAATTCCTCATCAATATTTAGGTTATTACATATCTTTCCCCAAAAAAGAATTAGAAAAATAATTTTATCTAGGTCAAAAAGTGGTGTTCGTACACGTACATGGTATGATAAAAAAAGTCTTTTAAAAAGTGGCTTTTATACATGCCTATTAAAAATTAATTTGTATATCTAGGTATAAGAATGAATTACATATTTGGAAACTAGATTCAAAATACTAAATTTCATATTACTGACTTTTTTTAAGATTCAATGTGTAAGTGCTTCAAATTTTCAGTCCATGTGTGACAAGTTTTGAAAAAACAACAAAAACACTTCCACTTTTTGAGTTTTTTGTGGACCCAACTTCTTGCATCATCCCACAAACAAATTTACTTCCTCTTTCTTCGATGCAATGTTTTCAGTGTCATTTTTTGCTACAACATCATTAAGCTCTATCATTGTAACCACAACTATATCTCCATCCTTTCCATCCCTTGTTGCTATGTTCTCTTCGTTGCTCACTTCTTTATTAAATCCTTCATCCTCTCATCACTTCCATCCCACATTTTATTTTCAAATAAGTTTTCAATCATTCTCATCTCTTCTTTTAATAAGAGATCATCATCTTCTTTTAATAAGATATCATCCTCTTCTTCACCTTGGAACTTTCCCAATTCTTCATAGAGTATATTTCCCATCTCTTCACGATTTTTTTGTTCACTTCTTCCCAATATTATTCTCAGAAAAAAATTCTCATGGGTCTTCTCATGACCCATCTCATCTTCTTCCTCTCACTCATCCCCATCTCATATCTCGTTCTTTGCATCTTCATGACTTTTTCACTGTGCTTCCTCTATAGGCTATCTCACATTCAATGCTCTGCCTATATACCCAAAACTCTTCTAAATTCACTTTCCACCTATAGGTCCTAGCATAGGTTGCCTCATGTTCAACAATTTGTTTATGCACTCAAAACCCCTCGCTTTGATACCATTTGATTAAGACAAAACTACACTCTTAGTCACAAATTCATAAAAGAACAGGCAACAATCTGCCCAAAGATTGCAACAACAAATACTCCTTTATTCAAATTCACTATTATATAGTTAGATTATAAATTTCCATAGTTACACAGCCAAGCAATCATTTGCATTGACAATTATATTTTTCAATCAAATTTATTTTTAAATTTAGGGTTACATACAATAAAAACTTCAATCCATTTTCTTCTCTGTTCTCCCATCATCTATGTTACCTTTAATCTGCACTTTGCAAATATTTTACATTTCCATCATTTATGCTATCGTCATTTTGCACTTTGCAAATAAATTATGCTTTCTTTCCTTCCACTATCGCGCATACCCTTACTCTATATTCTCCTTTAGCAGTGATTCATCCTTCCTGCTATGGCTCTGCCTCTAAAATAGTTTTCTTGGTTTTTATCTTGGCCACGATTTGGAGATCTAAACTTTGCAATTGATAACTTCCTTGTCCTGCATTCTATTTTCCTTTAATAAGATTTTTTCACCATTGAAACTTCTTGTTGCACTTGCATCAATGTCTTCTTCATTTATGCCTATTCTCTTCTTCCTCATGAGGTACAACCTCTATCTTATGTTGCCTCCAATTCCTCACATGTCACCCCCAAATTTGCATTTCACATTTTTGATCATTTTTTAATTTTTAAATATCTCTTTTCCAGATGAAGTGGTGTGGCCTCTCTCTTGCAAATAATGACATTATATTATCTTTTATTAATCTACATTTTCATTTGCATCGCCCCCTCTTCTTCCTATGTGTTTGCTTCTTACTATTCATCTATCCACCCTTCTCTACCTCTTCATTTCCCATCATATATTCCCCTTTTTATAATTTTCCTCTACACTATTTAATTTTATTCCCTCTAAGATGTGTGACATGTCCATTATCTCCCTAAAACCAATCAACCCCCATCCATATACTAGAAAAAAAAAATTGTTAATTACCTCCAATGCCCTGCTATCAAATATGGATAAAATGAACAATTCATTTTTTCTTCCTTGATATTCAAAATTCCAATTGCAATTCGAATTTCTAGTGAAATAATTGAAAATGGAGCTTCAAAATGCATAATTAAATATAAATTTTTGTCAATGAATGACAAAAAAATCATTCAATCTCATCTACCATCAACCACCAAAACCAAGTTAAAATACAACTAGAAATAGAGAAACCCAAACCAAAAATGAGCAAACAAAATTCAAATGTTTTTGGATGATGTTTATTGTTGGTCCACCTGGATACTCTTGCATCATCAAATAATAGTTATTAGGAATTGTAGGTAGAAGATATCAACTAAATGTAGATTATAGAGATTAAATTTCACAACAAAATACTAAAGCAAAGGAATTAAATAATTCACAAAAATAGCAATAAAAGACAACACAATTTTAATGCGGTTCACCCAAACTCAGGCTATGTCCACCAACAAAGTCCAAATTTATTATTTAACTTCTAGTAAATATACATGACAATTATCATACAACAACAACTACAACTTGTAGAAATCGTTTAACCAACGATATCAACTGCTATTCACCCACGCACTATGCTACATGTGCACATTGCTTAACCTATGTTTTCACATCTTGTAATGATCCATGACCTGCAACTTCACCATTACCATTCACACACCCCTACAACATCAAACCTGAAATCCACATGACTGTTTGACTTCCTTTCACACACTATTTATTGCATTCCAAATCACGACCATTAGAATTTCATTTGCAAACAAAAAACTGTTCATATTTTGGGGTATATTTCTAACTATTTTTCAAATGTTCTTTAACAATATTACAAGAGGGGCTTTGCCCCCTTTTGATTTCCCCATTAATTAATTTGGGGGGAAAATGTGGTGACAAAAGTGGAGAAAAAATTAAGCAACAAGTCTGATTAGGATCCATAATACAATAATCTCCCACTTGGAGTATAATTAGAATCCACACCATATCATCTCCCACTTGGAGACTAATCATATCACCATTGCCAACACTACTACCTCTATATCTCTCACTGTAAATAAGCACCCTAGACTTTGTTATTCTAATTTTATTTTTAACCTTGAAGGCCAACTGAAGTTGAAGAGTAACTCAACTTCTCCCTTGTCATTGCATTCATCAACATCATCATGTAACACTAACTGAATGAAATGACATCTTAGCTATATATTTTTGGTTTTTGAGTGCAAGGCAAATATTTTTGTAAGATGTATGGAACTCTGGTTGTCCATAAACAAATAACTTTTAGCTTGTTGTTTTCCCAATTCTTTCATGAAAAATTATAGCCATATCATCTCCTTGCTTGCCTCTATTGCAACTACATACTCTACCTCTATGGTGGATAAAGCAACCACCTTTTGCAATGAGATCCAACTCACCATTGTCCCACCTACAGTAAACACATAACCTGTAGTGATTTTCTTGGTATCAATATCTCCTACCAAATCTGAGTCAACATAGCCTTTTAAATCAGTATTAGAGCTCCAAAACATAAATGTTTATTGGATATACCTCTCAAAATACCTAAGAATCCATTTTATCGCATTCCAATGCTCCAATCCAGGATTACTCATATACCTGCTAACAACTCCTACAACATGTGCAGTATTCATTCTCATGCATACCATGACGTACATTAAACTTCTCATAGCTGAAGCATATGGTACCTTGGAGATTTTTTTTTAAACCAAAAAGGGCTTCTTTCCAACTCAACTCATGATGAAAAATAGCTGGAAATTTGTCAAATCCCAAAAGATATGTTTCATATTTTTAGCACATAAACAAAAAGATAAATTAACTTTTTGAATCATAATGCATTTTTATCTATCCCCAACAGGTCATTTGTAATGTAAAAATTTTCAAGCCAACACTTGCATTTCCACATTAGCTTTTCATTTTCATATTTGTGCACTCATTTTGGTCTATATATTTTGGAGTTAAATTCTATATTTCCATTTATGATTAAAATGAGGGATGATATTCCAATGAGGAAGGGGTTGAATATAGACTTACTTTAATGTAGGATAATTGAAATGACTAGAAGACAACCACCACCTCCAATCCTTAAAAAAATTTGCATTCCCTAGGAGTACAATTCAAGAGGGACTAATTATTGCACAAATATTAGAAACTATTTATACGTGAAGTTCAAACCATAAAGTTATTTTAGTTTTTATTGAATACCATTCAAAGGTATTAAAATCCCAAATATCTTTTAATTTTTTTAACACCTTTCTTATATAAGTAATATGCATGCCTAGGAAAGAAAATAGCTACCAACTAATTATGATTAGTAATAAGTTTATTCCACCAATTTGTTGATGCAACAAACTTGAATCAATGTTATAGAGAGGAATCATTCCACTTCAAAAATTGACAAACTTGTTGCCAAGCTTTCCAAATGGACTGTAAGGAAAGGAGGCCTTAATTTTACAAAAAATGAGATATGATGAGTTTATCTAACCAATTCATTAGTTGTCATTTTTTATTTGCTTTAACTTGGCTAATTTGATTACGAACAAGGATTTTCATGGTCCATTCTGTTGATGGTGTTTTTTGCACAACAACAACTTGAGATAGAATATGGAAATCTTATCTCTCTTGAAAGGTAAATCTCTATTAGCAAGCCTCAAGAGATAACCCCAAAGTCTCTAATGTTAGGTCTTGACAGTGCATAAACAACTCAGATAATATGTGAAAATGCTGGTAATGACAAGGGGCCTTACAAATGAACAATGCTAGAAGTGTACTTTCATCAGATGCAACAATATGGTGATACTTTTAATCCTAAAACTAACCCAGATTCAAAATAAACAACAAAAGAGATAAGGGTTTCATAGAGATTTCTAAGACTAAAACCTAAGATCAATCGCAACAATGATGAATGCTATACATGGAAAGATCCCCAATGAAACCAATCTCTATTTGATCAAGGACAAGCCTACAACTCCACAGAAATAGTGCAATCTTCTAAGGGAACTGAAGATTTTTAGACTTTGAACATTCATTCACATACCCAATAATTGGCGCAATGTAAACAAGCATCCACAGTTGAGCTTAGCACAAAATAAGGCCTAGACTAACGTTACACAACAACTTACAATCAACAAATCACTAAAAGTATGGACTAGAGATCGATCAACATCATTAACATTTTCCCATTATTGCAAAAGAACTGAAATCTAACATCTAACATTGAGAATTGAGAACAAGAAACCATAAATTGTCAAAGATAAATACAAAGTTTTCCAAATCAACAACTCAGTTGCATTACTTCTCTAGTATTACATAACAATTTCAAGTCTCTCCTATCCTACTGCTACTGACTTCTCTAACTTAGCCAATTTTGGCATTTTATAGCCTCAAACCAGCTATTCTAACCTAGTCTAACCTTTTACAAATGAGAAGGCACTGCCCTTATATAGAAAATTACATTTTGAACCAATGGCCAGGATTTAATTCATCCAATGGCTACAATTGCACTTCTAGAAGCATCAAGCTATTACATTTAATTTGGGAGCTCATGGTACATCATCATCCAATTGCACAAAAGCAGTTACATCATGGAACAATGAGAAAACAATATTATGCTAGCTTGTCATTAATGAATATTTTGATTGGATGATGAAATCAACTTCACATGTCTTCCAGAAACTCCTTCCAGCTGTAGACAGTTTGGGCACAAATTCTTATGCAGGCCCCACTTTTAATATTTGAATTGAACTCTTCCAGATTTCCCTTTTGGCACGAATCCATATGCAATTCCCGCTTTTAATATTTATTTAATCCTAAAAATATATATCATCATTAGTAGCTCACATGTTAAAAATCCAATCCAAATTAAACTTAAATAAAATTTTGGGCCTTAAAAAAAAAAAAACTTTCATCTTTTTATGGAAACTTTCCATTTTCAGAAATTTTCCATTTTTGAAATTTTTTTCTCCATCTCAAGAATTTCATTTTCGAGAACATTTTTCAGAAAAAATTTCAGGAAAAAATTTTGGGAAAAAATCATTTTGGGAAAAAATTCATTTTTGGAAAATTTTTGGGATTTTGAGGGGGTTTTGGAAATTTCCATTTCCGGATTTTGAGCCCTTCGCGAAAATCAGGCCATGGAGGAAATTCGGGGATTTCCATCAAGGACGAAAATTAGCGATGATTTCATATGCATTCTCGGGAAAATGATAGGGCGATGGAAATTTTGGAGATTTCCTAGGGTGAGGGAATTCCGCGGGATGCTAAAATCTTCGAAATGCAACAATTATGGAAAATCAAGAGGCTAACGGAAATCGGGATTTCTGCATAGGGAGGAAATACCAAATTCCCTACAAGGTCAAAATCCCCTAAACCTCATAACTTTTTTTCTAGAAGGAATTTTCAAAAAATTCAAAAATCAATTTGCTTAATTTTGTCCTTATCCACAGCAAAAAAGAAAATTGGGTGCAAAAAAGAAAATTATTTTTGGAAAATTTTGGTATTTTGAGGGGTCTTGGTGGAAATTTCGGGGATTTCCATCAGGTACAGAAATCCCCCAATTCCCTGCAAGGTCGAAATCCCCTAAACTCCATAACTTTTTTTGTAAAAGGAATTTTTAAAAAGTTCAAAAAGCAACCCAACCTAATTTTTCGTCCTCTATCCACATGTGCAAAAAATATTTACATATAACATTGAAAATTCACTTCAAAATCCCAATTTTTAAATTCCAAGATAGACGAATTTCCCCTAGAGCCTCAAAATATTGTCCTCATCAAACCCAATCTAGTCTTAATCTCAAAATAACCTCCCAAGAAGAGCAAAACCAAAATTTGACCAAGCCAAGAGGCAGAGATGCAAAAGAAAAGAGAGGGTCCCTGCCTCTGGTGGGGCATGTGTGCGAAAATTGCACAACACATTCCCTTTAGTATCTCTAATAATCCACTTCTCAATAAGGCATAACTCTTGATTTTTTGGGTCTATGATTCTCAAACCACCCTTATATTTCAGTTGAATGCAATGAGACCAAGAAGAAGAAATGAATCCAACACTATTATCCTATTGAGACCAGAGAAATTTTAGAATTGATTTATTCAATTATTCATAACCTTTCTTAGGTGGAATCCAACAATATGAGTAATACACATGGGTCACAATGAAAATTTTATTGTCTACTTAAATTTTACTAGCCAAAGATAAGAACTTGCTTCCCCAATTAAATAACTTGTTCTTGAGTCTATTTAGGAACTAGTCCCACATCAAAAAGAGAGACCTCCACACCAAAAGTAATGCCAAGATATCTAGTGATCTCCTTGCATTTAATTTTCCCCCACTCATTGGGAATCCACTTGGGAAAAAGACCATATCTAGACATTAAAATATTAGTCTTGTTGTGAGCTAATTAAGATCCATAAGTCAAGCAATAAAAATTTAAGATATCCAAGGTGTTTCTTAATTCTTCATCATAATTTAGTGAAAAAACATTTTTTCACAAATGTGAGTTGATAACAACCTCATTTTGTAAAATAGATATAACTTTTATAAGATACATCTGATTAGCTTTATAGAGAATATATCCCAAACCATCAATTGCAAGCACATATAAGAAGGGGGATAAAGGACATCCCTAGCTTATGGATTATTGTAGCTCAAATTATTTTGTCAAGGAATTATTGATAACAAAGTGAGAATTGACATCTTGGAACATTATTTAAACATGATTTTATAATTTAGGCCCAAAACCGAACTAATGTAACATTTTAAGAATGAAACCCCAATGAATTTTGTCACAGGATTTATCAAAATCTAACTTAAACAATGAATCATTTTGGCCTAAATGTTGGGCCCATTCAAGAGTTTCCCAAGCCAACATTAGATTATCAAGAATATATATGCCTTTAATAAACCCAATTTTCTTAGCTCTAATAATTTCTTCAACCATAGGTTTAATCCTAATAGCCAACATTTTTGCAATAATTTTATAGGAAGTATTTAATAAAATAATTGGTCTCCAAACAACAATGGTATTTTCATTTTTCCCTTTAGGGATAAGCTTGTATCCTTGTTAATGTTTGGCCCTAAAGATCCTTTTTGAAGAGCTTCCAAATAGAGCATATAAAAGTCATCTTTGATATTATTTCACAAGATCTGATAAAATTCATTAGGTAGACAATCAAAACCTAGGATTTTATTGAATTTCATAGAGAAAAGAGCACATTCAATATCTTCCTGAGAAATAATACAATCCAAAAAAATTGTAACTTAGATCAATTTTATTACGGATATAATTTTTGACAATTTCTTCCAAGGTTCATTGACATCCATCTAGTTCTTCTCTTCTTTGAATAGATTTTCATAAAAATTATGGAACAATGTAGTAATTTCAATAGGATTTGTGTGTAATCCATGCTCATCTAGTATAGCACAAATTCTCTCTTTTTATGTTTGTAATTGAGATAATTAAGGAAAAATTTAGATCCTCTACTTCCTTAATCAAATGTATTATGGCTCTTATTTAGCACCTTTCCCTTTGTAATTGTCCAATTTTCGTAGTTGAGTTTCAATAACATCAATAGAAGTTTGAATTTTTCTCATTATTAGGATCCACATTTAGTTATTTCCTAGGATGTTCAAGTTTTCCTTGAAGGGATTTATCTCTATGTTTCCATGTCCAATCCATTCTATGATGAAATGATTGAAGGAAATTAACACAATGATTCAAATCAAAACATTGCCACTCAATCCAAGAACCCCCTCTTGAGGTTTAGGAATAGAATTATAAATTCTTGATGAATAAGCAACACACTTAGGGTTTTTAAATGGGAAATATTAATTTTATAGGGGATTTGAGAAGAAGGTCCTAGATTTTGAGAAAAAAGGAGAGAAAATGATAGGGAAATGATTAAATAGAGTAGTAAAATAATTTACTAGCACACAAGTTCCTGAAGGATGATTATCAAGTTGGATATTATGAGAGAAATGAAATCTATCCAATCTACTCATATTCCTATCACTTCTAAACCTACAATTAGACCAAGTAAAACAATTATTAGCATGGTTTAAACTTTAAACATTTACTATGGATGGATTCAAACACTCCAACCAAATTGCAACAATAAATCCATCTTTCAAATTCTTCACTATTGAGTTTGAAATAATTGTACCAACTACAATCTTCATTATGCTCAACCATGTTGAAATCCCCTCCCAACATCCAATTATCATTAGGAATATTTTTAGCCATCGAATCCCAAAGAAAAGAACTTTGTTTTGGATCATTGAGAAAATAAATAGAGCATGAACCAATAGGTTGTTCATTGATAAAAGAGATTGCCCAAACACGGTTGTGTGAAGGGTCCTCACATTTATCAATGACATATTTAGAGATCCAATGAGCCAAAACAATAACATTGCCACCACTTCTATTTCTATGTGATTTATGGAAGAAAATATTTTCCTTTCATAAATTGAATAGAGAAAATTTGAGGTGATCAATGCTTTGTTGAACAAAGGTTGTCATTTCAATTTCAAAGATGTGGCATTGCTGAAGAAGAGTATTGTCAAAGGTTGTTAAAAATGAAAAATATTGTAGGAGTACTTGAATTATCATTATATTCCCTTGGGATTTTCATGTGTTGCAAGAGAGTTGCAAAAATATATGTTATATCTTTGGTAACATGCTGTGTATCTAGAGGTGTTAATCATGAAGAAGTCACTAATACATAAACAACAATATATGATTAAATAAAATACTAAAAATTGCATATAAATGACTAACTTTAGTCACGTGACTATTAGTGGTTTATTTGTAGTCATTTATAACACCACTAAATTTATGACTAAACAATTTAGTCATTTATTTAGTCATTGATTTTAGCCATTAATTTGGTCATTGATTTGGTCATTGATTTATGTTGTACCCAAACCAAATTTTTTGCTTCATCAAGGCATTTTGCATTTAAAAGTCTAAACTTTGTTAAAATGTTGTAAAACACAGTTTTGGGCAATATCAAACATGGAGTTTTTGTCAATAGTTTGTTAGTCAAAGTCAGTTTTATTGATTAGAACCGAAGCAGAGACTCAGATAAGAGGTTTTCACAATGGAGGAGCATCTCACGACGACATTTCATATTGTAGACGGTCATTTCAGTGATCGAAACAGAGTTTTTAGTGATCAAATCATGGAGATTTCTCAGAGGAAAATGACAAAAGCGCAAGTATAGCC
>VDFB02076868.1:0-21799 GCA_007258455.2 Sequoia sempervirens | reverse complement strand
AAATATTCCGAGCCAATTTTTTTTTCGATTTTCACAATTTATCAGATTACAACATTACAACAGTGCACCCGTTAAGGTTAGATGGATAAACCTAAACGTGCAAGAAAGCAACCCTAACCAGAATGGCGCCGATGATGGCGAGCATTGGTCAGGGGATCTGAAAGAAAATGCTTATGCTGTAACTTTAACCTGAATGGCACCGATGATGGTGAGCATTGGTCAGAGGATCTTTATTCTAATTGCAGAAAGAACTCAACGTCAAGTATGTGCTACCCAATCCAAGATGGAGTGAGGGGCGACCATATGACGGAGTGGTTACAAAACAAATGCTGAAAGATAAATGCTGAGAAAGGAAACTACTCGACACCCAGAATGTGCTTGCTACCCAGAGTAGGCAGTAGCTACCATAGGGTGGAGTTCTAACTATTACAATAACTTGAGTGAAAATTAGAATTACAACCAGACTTAAACGAGCAAGAAGGACTGCCAGTACTACTGGTCAGTTTACAAATGAATTTGATACGCCTGTCAAGAGATTAGAGCTGGATTTATCAACCATTACAATATCATCATCAATTCTTGGCTTGATTCAATATGCCAAATTAAAATCTCACAATGAATAAGAAATGACACTGCTGTTTCTTGAATGACCAGAAATCTGTACTTTGCTGTTTCAAATCAGCAGTCTAAGAACCCAATCAAATGCTCGTAACTCAAGATTAACTTGCCCAATTCACTCGAAATAAAATGCAATATAGTCTAGTAAGGAAGACGCCTAAGACAGACCCTAAACACAGATCTAAAAACCTTCAATTTATTTTGCACGGATACCAAGACAATGCTGAATGGTACGGCCTAAAGGAAAAGGGGCGATCTGTTTTATAAAATCAATGGAAGCTTCATAAAATCTACCAATTGGAAGGAAAGGACGCCTAGAACCTATGATGAAGAAAATACAATACCCATATGCAAAATTTTGGTCTTTTACAAGATATGATTAAAACTTCAAATCTGCTGTCTACAATAATGCAATAAGCTGAAACCAATGATTTACTAAATCAGATCTAAATATGCTATAAGCTGAAAGACAATGCATGAACTAAATTGCAAACTCACAATACAATGATTCACCGCTAGATGTTGTCTTGCAAACATGAAACGATGCCCAAACTAGGAGGTCTTCATCCCTCGAAGCAATCCAGAATCAATCCGACAGCATAACGGTGTAATTTCCAAGATAGCCCCAATGATGCACCAAGACTCCTCTTTATAACCTTCAATTGACTTTGCAAAACCCTAAAATCAGCTTTTAGGTCAAACTTCACCCTCCTCAAGATTGGGCGTACTTTCTCCTCAAGGCTTAATAAATGATATTTTAATTAAAACATCATACTTTGATTAAAGCGCCCATCATACCCTGCTTTGACTTAGGGAAATATTAAATCATTTCATAATGAAGGCGCCCCCCGCAAGGAACCACCTTTTAAACACAACATTAAGTCATTAAGTCTAAGCCCATGGTCAACGTTTAATTATAATAATTAAAACGTGACTTTTTAATTTAAATGACTTAACTTATTTCTCCGACAGTGCCCTGAAGCCAAAACTGAAGAAGTCAACTGATCATTCTGAAGCCGGGAGTCAACCATCCTGAGCACATCTGGAAACTGCCAAAAATAGAATTTACTAAAAATAGTAAATTCCAAAAAGTACTCTGAATGCTGAGACGAACATACCACTGCGAAGCTTTCTGAAAACCCAGAAGGAATCCGCCATTAAAACTATCATCTCTGAGCAATGATCTCAAAATTAGGAAACCCTAATTTTAACTTCCGACTAGCCTCCGGGTTCCCAAAGAAAGGCTAACGGTCACTGAAAAAGTCAGGCTTGAAATGGGGACATTACAGAAAACCAAATCACTAACCTCAAATGTCCTCTCAACCCTGTGCTTATCAGCATATCCCTTTTGTTGATTATGAGCACGGTGAAGATTCTCATTAAGGGACTTGAAAATATCTAGGCTATCTTGCATCAACTCTCTCGCCTTAGGAGCTCGACTGTCATCAAATGCTAAGTCTACAAAAGACATAGCATCATACCCATAGAAGGCTCTAAATGGTGACATGGCTATTACCATGTGATAGGTGGTATTGTAACAATGCTTTGCCAAATGCAACCACCTGATCCAAGCCTTTTTCTACATCACAACATAATTGCATAAATACCCTTCCACCCATTTATTTATAATCTCCGTCTGTCCATTTGTCTGTGGGTGGTAGCTAGTGCTCGCGGTCAATTCAGCACCTACCAAAACACATTGAGAAATTTACTATCCCGATCACTAACAATGGTCTTCAGAAGTCCATGAAGTCTAAACACCTCTCTAAAGAATAACTCTACAACCTAGGGTGCCCTATAATTAGCTAAAATAGCAAAGAAATGTGCATACTTAGTTAATCTGTCAGCAACCACATATACGCAATCCTTGCCTTGGACTTTCTGAAGACCTGTAATAAAATCCATAGATATACTCTCCCACTTCTGCTTAGGAATGGGCAATGACTGAAGTAAACCTGCAAGAAAAGTATGCTCAGACTTGTTTTGCTGACAAGTCATACACTCTCTAACATAACGCAAGACATCACCCTTGAGACCCTTCCACGAGAAACTCTCCCTAATATGCCTGTAGGTTTTGAAGAACCCTGGATGTCTCACTAGAGGAGTATCATGAACAACCCTCAAAATCTTAACCTTCATCTTAGATTCAGGTACCAAATATAACACAACATTAATCACCTTATACTTATCATCCTAAATCTTACCGTCAATGAGCTGACATGCAAATGTATTCTTGGAATACTCAACCAAAAGGTGAGCCTTACAATTAGCTGAAATCTTTGACATAGAGCAAAGTGTGCATTTCTTGGATAATGCATCTGCTACAACATTCTTCTTACCCTTAACATATTCAATATCGAAATCATATGCCTGAATTTTACTCACCCACTTTTGTTGGCACCCATTCAAATCCTTTTGCTCCAGAAAGTATCTCAAACTGTTGTGGTTCGGCCTCACCACAAATTTTCCACCCACCAAATACTACCTAACTTTGCCAACACATGCATGATGGCGAGCATCTTCTTATCGTAGGTGGAATATAATTGCTCATCTCTCAGCTTTCTACTCTCATAGGCTATGGGATATCTATTTTGCATAAGCATGACACATATCCCTTCACTTGATGCATCACACTCTAGTACAAACGGTTGAGAAAAATCCGGTGAGGTCAACACTGGACAAGTGCTCATCACCTCCTTAAGTCTATAAAATGTAGCTTGAACCTCATCTGACCATTTGAACGCCCCCTGCTTAGTGAGATCCGTAAGAGGTGCTGCCAAATGAGAAAAGCCCTTGACAAATCTCTTGTAATAATTGCATAGCCCGAGAAAACTCCTCAAATTTGAAACCTTCCTCGATTGTGGCCAATCCAAAATGGCAAGTATCTTCTTCTGGTGCACCTTCACTCCACCAATCACATGTCCCAAATATAAAATTTTTGTCATTCCAAATTCACATTTGGAAGCCTTCACAATAAGGGATTGTCTCCATAATGCCTGGCACCTCATCGAGGTGGTTGAGGTGATCATCCCATGTGATACTATATATCAAAATATCATCGAAAAATACTAGCACAAACTTCCGCAACTATCGATTAAAGATGTGATTCATACATGACTGGAAAGTTGCAGGAGCATTACTAAAACCAAAGGGCATAACCAAAAAGTCAATGTCCATAGTGGCATTTGAATGTTGTCTTATGTATATTGTTCTCACAAACTCTGATCTTATGGTACCCTGAACGAAGATCAATTTTCGAAAAGTAAATTGCCCCATGTAACTCATCCAATAACTCATCTATCCTTGGTATAGGGTACCTATTTTTGATGGTCTTCTTATTCAAGGCACGGTAACCAATGCACATTCTCGTCATGTCATCCTTCTTTTTTACCAAGACCACTAAAGATGCAAAGGGACTAGAGCTAGGTCTAATGTGTCCCATATCCAATAACTCCTTTATCGTTTTCTCAATATCCTCTTTGAATCTTTTGGGGTGACAATAAGGAGTAGTAATAACGGGCTTGGAGCCCTCTAAGTTGCTCAAATCCACGATTAGGAGGTCTACTAGGTGGAATATCTCCAAACACCATATTGTGCTTATCCAAAATCGACTGAATGTGCACATGATAATGCCTGTCATCACTAGAAGAAGATTTGGAAGACACAAAGCATTGGGCTGTCCATTCAACCTCATCATGTCTAAACAACGCCTCCATCCTCTTGGCTATCACTATCCTTGGTGCACCATTTGGCAAAGCTCTCACACAATCTTTTTCCCATCCGACATGAACTCCAACTCAATTTTCTGGAAGTCTTGACTGTATCTGCCAAGTGAATGTAACCACTGAACTCCCAAAACAACATGGATCTCATCAATCCCAACCACGTAAAAATTATCAGTAATCGTATAATACCCCAATTGGATGCTCAACTGAGAAATCTTCTTAGTGCAACTCATCTTGAATCCATCGGCTACCATGACACTAAAACCAGGAAAATCCTCAACTTGTAATCCTCTCTTCGCCACTAGGCCCTCATCAATGAAATTATGAGTGGCCTTGCTGCAACCAAACATTTAACCCATTGTCCCTTTAGTAGTTCTCTCACTCAAAAAGGGTGATACTTAGGAACACCTGATAATGTAGCAATAGCACCATGAGCCATGTCTCCTGTAGCCGTATCATTATGCTCTACCTGGCTCCTCATGTTCACTATCCAAAGTTGAAATATTCCAAGCCAAATTTTTTCAACTTTTTCAATTGCAAGTTACAAACAATACGCACCCGTTAAGGTTAGCTCTAAACCAAAACGATGCTGAAACAACTCTAACCAGAATGTACACCAGGATCCCGATGTGGGCAAGGTGTGAGCATTGGTCAGAGGATCTGAATTGAAATGCTTATGCAAAAACTCTAACCAAGAATGTGCCCGCGAAGGACGATCATATGGTCAGAGGATCCCTATCACTAATAAGCTGAAATAACTCGACGTCAAGAATGTGCTTTCCAAACCGAGATGGAATGGGAGCTACCATATGACGGAGATGCTAAGAATTACAATGCGGTTAAGGGAAATAAGCTAGAATGCGGAAAGTAACTCGACACCCAGAATGTGCTTTCTAACCCGGAATGGGAAAGGAGCTACCATAGGGCGGAGATGTAAGATATTACAAGGCAATTACAGAATGTAAAGATGAGCATTACAAATCAGATAATTAAGCAAGATTAAGAACTGCTGCCAGTACTACTGTCAGCTTACAATATGATAGAGAATTCGCCTGCCAAGAGCATAGAGTTAGAACAATTCAACGAGCATTTAGATATAGAATTCTCCTTGCTTAATGGAAATACCAAACTGATTTCTTCTCTCAAAAACCAGATTTAAGATTCTGATCAAATCAGATCTGCACCTTTAAATGCAAAACCAGCAACCCTAAAATCCACTAAAATGCTCACAACTCACTCAATACTTGTCAGAATGACATGAGACTTGATGCAAACGAATGCTAGGATGATGACAATGAAGACTAGACAAAGAAACAGCTGACAAATTGAAGTATTTTTTTTTCTAAACACTTGCCAGGCGGAACAGAATGGTACAGCCTCTAGAAATGTTCTACCAACAAGATAAAATCAGATTCTTCATTATAAATCACCAAAATTTGCACAAATGGGCGCCTAGGGCATAGAAATGGTTCTAGCCAATACCCAGAATGAATATATTTTTATTTTTTGACTTATGAGCAAATACAACATGCAGCTATACTAAATCAGCAACTCCAGAACTTCATTAACATGCTAGAAATTGAACTACAAATGCAAAATAACTACTACAATGCAAAAATCTCACTACAAAATCCACTCAACTACAAACTAACTCTCCACTAGTTGCTATCTTTCAAGCAAGAAGTCGAGCCAAGGCTAGGAGGCATTCATTCCTCGAAGCAATCCCAATACCATTTCGGCAGCATAACATTACTCAAGTCATAAGATGATAAAATGAAGAGAGAAGGCCTTCTTTTATAGACTTAGTAGAGAATCTCTAGATGCTTCTAGAAAGTGCGCCCTTTTTCCAATTTGAATTTGACTTCATTTTCCCTCCAAGAGTGGCGTCCCTTTTTAAGAGCAAAAATAAATCTTTTAATAAAATAATATCTCCCTCAAAGTTGGCGTCCAAATCCTCTAGCTAAAATTTGGCCTTTAGAAATATTAAAATATTTCCTCCATGTGAAAATACCCTTCAATGTCCCCCTTTTAAAGACAATATTAATTCATGATGCTAGAACAAGGAATTATAATGTTAAATTATAACATTATAATATAAAATATCTTATATCACCATGGAAATGCATCAGAAGCCAAATTCAACCATACCGTCTGAACAGACTGCCATAGTGAAGCCTACTGATTAGGAGTCAACAAGTCAAACTGCTAAAAATAAATTTACTAAAAATAGTAAATCCATGTAATTGCTCAGGAATGTCGAACCGAGAACCACCAACCGCGGCTCTCTGAAAACCAGAGAATCCAAGTAAGCCAAAATCAACAATTCCAAATGCAGACTCAGCAAAGAGACGAAAACATCCTCTAAGAAGTTTGGAAACCCTGATTCGAGCTTCTGCTAGCCGACAGCTCACCGGGGATAGGCCATCAATCACTGAAAGGTGTAGTGCTAAAAATGGGGACATTACAAAAGTAGTGTAAACTATCTCCTCATCAATGTCGGAAGTGACCTCTATAGTGTGCTTTGCCTTTCCCAAGGCATTTGTGACCGAGTTCCCAAGGCTCCTTGCATGAGAAGCATAACTTCTTCTTGTGCAACTCATTCCTCATCTCAAAGTCTATCTTAGGTGGCATGTGCTCAGGCTGATTGAAGGTTCTCTTGAATGGTTTGTTGCTCTTGAAGTTCTTCGTTTGGGATTGATATGTGGGAGGTGTAGTCTCTAGATCAAGTGCCATTTGGATCGTCTTGTAGTGTACTAGGCTTGAAAGCCTTCACCAAACACTTCAAGTTTACGTTCAAACCCTCTATGAATAGAATTACCACTCTCTTTTCTGACATGTCATGAACCATAACAACAACCTTTTGGAATTCCTTGATGTAGCTATCAACATCCCCACTTTGTCTAATCAATGCCATTTTGCGGAAATACATCTCTATATCTTTTTGGTCAAATCTAGAAATCAATTTGTTGTTGAACTCATCATAGGATTGAATCAAAGCGTGGTTTCATGTCACCAAACCATGATGCCACCAATCATATGTTGCTCCCTCCAAATGCAAGGTCGCAAACTGTATTGCTTCCTCTTCTGGCATGGGCTTAAGTGTCAAAATCTATCCAACTTGTGAATCCAAGGACGTACTATGCTCTTCCCACTACCATCAAAAATTGGAAGAGTTAGTTTGCTCAATGCATGTTGATACTCCTTATGTTGAGTTCTTGGTCTTTGTTCTTGTTGTAATTTTTTCTTATCCTTCTGCTGGTTCATATATTGGTTCAGTGATAACTCATTTCTAATTGCATGAGGAAGTGTATGGTACTCATCATAAAGTGCTACCATCTCATCAACCAATGGCTGCTCCTCAGGTTGTGCTTCTTCTTCTTCCCTAGGTGTGACTGTAGCCTTGAATGATCTATTTGAACCGACCGAACTAGCTCTCCTAGGAATGTGATTACCTGCATTGCTACCATTACCTGTATCATTCTGATTTACCTTGAGAGTATTCATGTTTTTTGACATTTGCCCAATGGCTGCAATCAACAGCTGTTGTGACTGCATAAATTGTTGCATCATTTGTCGTTGTCTTCATGCAAGGTCATTCAATATGTTTTCTATACTCTGAGCATCAGACCTTTTCTCAGCCCTATCCCGGGGACTCTCTAAACCACTCACTGTTTCAATCTCTACTACAACTGTAAGTGCTTGCCTTGCTGCAAGTACTGCTGAAAGTGTATCCTCTTCCGGATATGGACCTGCATACTGAATTTGCCTTCTTCTTTGCTTGCTTTCGTAATATCTTCTAGCTTTGTCACTATTAAGCCTTCAGGTTGGCAGGACGTGGCTTTGATACCATTGTAAGAACCCCTCTATAATTTCACCAAGATCATGCATTCCTCTTCATACACGTTTTGTCAAACACTTTGCACACTTCCTTAGGTTAAGAGGTTTTCTTTTGCAATTCAGATTTGTGAAGGGTTTATAGTATGATAATGATGCCAAATGAATGATAAATAAAACACAAATTAACATTCATATGCTGGAAGGACAATATGAAATTTGAGCATAAAACCTATTAATATAAATCTGAAAACAAGTATTTACAGTCCAGATCTGACCTCTTTATTTGTCTTGAAATGTGCATACAATGGTTGACCAAATCTGATACAATGTGATTAATGATAGGCTGCATATAAGCTCAGAAATTTTCTGTCAAAAGAATCCTTCAAGCACCTCAAAAAAGTCCCTGGTATTATGCCCTATGACTGCTCGAAAAATCTGCAAAATAAAATTGCCTAGATCTGCTATTTTTTCCCTTTGCCCAACTGCAATAATTTTGCCAAAAATGGTGATGAACACACAACAATTTCTTGGTACTGTAGCACGACACTGTAGCAGTACATAACACTGTAGCATTTGTACGAAATGCTTTGGCAGCAGTACGGATTACTGTACCATGCTTTCAAAATTCATAAAATCTTCAAAATATTCAAAACTTCAAAACTATCTTTGCAGCAATTTATTCTTTGAAGCTTCAATCCTCCATAAATTGATCAAATAAGCATGAGTGTGAATTCTGAAATGAATCCACACAATAGATTGAATGATTTTTTGTCCAAACATCCGTCCTACCCAAGGGTTTTTGTTCTAAGGCATGTTGAACCTGCAAACACAAGCTCTTCAAAATTCTCTGATAGAGAATACCAAAACCAAGATGTCCAAATGACTTGCGCTCATCTCTTTTAAAGGTTGAGCTGATCCTTCTAGAAGAAACTAATTTAACCTCCTCAAAGCTTCTAGAAGAACACTTTATTTAATAAAGTGACTTTATAATATTTATTATTATTTTTATTTAAGTCACTTTAATTAAATTAATTAAAAATAAAGTTTTCTTTATGATTTAATTTATTTGGACAACTTTATAAATAATTAATTTAGTTTTATTCCCTTATAATGCATGATCATAGCCTATGGGAATAAAATAGGCTAGATGGCCCTACTAGATGATTACTCAGAGAAAAGGGACATTACATAGGAAGTACTTTAAAGTGAACCTATCTTAGGAAAAGTGGAAAGAAAACAATTGTAAAGCAAACTAAACCTAAAACAATTTATAAAATACAAATAGCTTATACTACGCTCATATCCATTGCTTGAAAATAGCCATTGTTGAAGTTGACAACTACCAAATGCAACTACTGCTAAAATAGAAAATTGTCAGTAAGTGACCTTGATTTGAAGCAATCTTTTGCATTGACACTTGGTGAATCTTGTGGATCTTTTGAAGAATGCTAAAATCCTAACTGCCATGAATATTGTTAGAAATTAGGATCTTAGGTTATAATCATTAAAAATAAATATAAAATAAATAAAATGTGAATTACAAGGTACATAGATTGAACACATTACACAATATGTACATGGGGAAAACCTTTTTGAGTAAAAAAGCCACATAAAACATCATTCCATTATAAAATGCTTACAAAATGATCTGTTAAATGATAGATTGAACTTGGGGAGCCACTTCTTACTTCCACATGGCCAGTAATACCTCTTGTGCTTAGTGATAGAATTCAGTATACATCGTCAAATTCAATACCTCTCAAAAAGAGAGAACCTCCTTAAATATAGGAGTAGTAGCAAAAATGCCCGGAGGGGTATTAATTACACCTATTCAAAACTACCATTTATAAATAATTAATAATTTAATAGTTATTAGACTATAATTAAATATTTTAAATGGGATATGCTTGATGTAGTCGGCTGAAAGTTAATTGAACATGTTTAAGTTGGCCAAGATAATAAATAAATAGTTATGTTTTGTTATTATGTATTAGTCCTCGATGGTTGTTGCAGTCAGTTATTAGTTACCAAGAGTTGGTTGTCTTAACCAACATTGGCCTACTATTTATACGTACTTGTTCATAGTTGAGGATCATTGTTATGATTTTCATGTACTTATTGCATATCTATGAATGAATGAGAATCAAAGCTTTATCTTTCAAAACATGGTTTTTATCTTATGTTCTGTAAGTTATTCTTTTCGTTTACACCGTAAGTAGAATAAGCGAGTAACATTTGGCCTTGTTGCCATTACAAACTCTTGTACACAACACATAGACGAGAATAATGGTGTTGTAATAGCTCAGCCAGTTGAAGAGCTGGTACAAGCAAACGAAGAAAGAGAAGGTGTGTTAATGGAAGACCTCATAAACGTGTGGGATATCTCATTGAAGGAACACGTATGGAGGTAAGCTCTCAGACGAGAGGTCCCTCAAGCAACCATTTGGGACAATCTGACTATCAACCCAGAGGTCGATCGACTTCTCGACAGACTACTCAGATTAATTGCATGTCACTATATCATACTCCAGGATCTTTGGGCTAACAAAGGCAAATAACAAAGAAGACAACAAATACTGCAACAATACGAAGAGCAAAACAAACAAGAGGAGGAAGAGCGTGACACTAGTTGTAGTTGTACTTCCAAAAAATTAATGCATGTACGACTAAATAAAGACATGAACCGAATCCCAAGCAGCCAGGCATCATCAGAAGAATGGGTGCAAAGATCCCTGAGAGTAAAGGAACAAGAGGAATGACGAAGACAATTGAGAAGAATCATCGAAGAAACAAACCAAAACCTTGCCGACTAACCTAGACAACCGTCTATAGAGACAATATCGGACGACGAAGAAGAAAAAGATTGTGAAAATGAATTAAACAAATAAATTGAAAATAACATACGCCACATCCAAGAATTATCCATATCGGGAGAGGAACCGAGAATTGGAGGATCCAAACTTAAGACCCCCAAACGAAGGGAGTGCAAGAATGACCCCCATGATACCCAAAGTGCAGAGGACGCTGAGGGTGGACAAGTGGACTCATATGTGGTAGTGATTGTAGGGTAGGCACTGAAACATACTGAGCGAAACAGTCCAAACAGGTCCAACCTACAGGGAGAACATCGGGGAAGGAAAATGGGAACTCTGCCAGCTAGTCCGAGTGTGGAAAGGTAGAAATTGCCAAAATTCATGGGGAACGGGTCAGAGGATCTAGTGAGACACTGCAAAACTTGTGAGACCAATACGATAGACATTATTGGTTGAGAGCGTTCTTAGCAACACTATGAGGCATAGCAATAGATTGGTTCACCGAACTAGTAGTAGAAGATACAACCTCATGGGATGCACTGAGAAAAGCATTTGAGGCAGAGCTCAAACTATTACAAGACAATGAAATTGTTGCCAAAATCTATAACACTAAACAAGGGAAATATGAAAACGTATGAGCCTACAATCAGAGGCTCAAGGAATTGTTGGTAAAGTTAGAGAACCAATCGGTTGACAGATGGAAGAAGTGGTGGTTCATGCAAGGACTAATTCCCTTGCTGCGCAAGAAAATGAAGGTGGTACCTCCATCATCGTATGCTAAGGCTTACAATGAGGAGATGGACATCAAGAGTGAAAATAAAACATCCTCTCAAATGAAATGAAAGACAAATGAGGGCGAGAGTACAAAGAAGAGCAGTGATGGAGAATCTAAAATTGTTCAGGTCCTCCAAAGAGATATGATGCACATGATGAAAGAACTGAAAGCCAAAAAAGATAACACAAAAGAAACCAAAGAATTATGGTGCACCGATTGTAAATAGGTTACACTAAAAATATTGTCCAAATAAATAATTTTGTGACATCTATTAGGTACTGGGGTATTCTATCAAGGAATGCTCGTACAATTTAAAAACAAGTACACAAGTTCTCTTCACTCAGTAGGAACAGTCAACCCCTCCGACCACACCTCCTAAACCTCAAAATAATAATAGTAATGCATCTCCTAGCAGGTACCACAACAAAAGAGGAAATAATGATCCGTACAACAACAGTGGGCCCAAAAGCCAAATCCAGTACGACTCTAAAGGAAAACCCATGATCCAGTGCTGAAAGTGCAATGAATGGGGTCATTTTGCTAGAATAATCAAGGAAAAGGAGGAATGTTATGTAAGTGGTGTGGATTGGGTGACGATGAAGACACCGACTGCCCGAAGGAAAAATGTATAAACATGCTGGATGTGGAAGACAAGGAGGTTTTGGCAATTACCAGAGCACAAATGAAGAAGGCCATGTACCCAAACCCTCATACAGAGAATGAAAGACTTTGAGAGGCCAAGGCGGAATTTGAACAAGCAATGGCCAAAGAAAGGAAAAACTCCAATGAAGCAGCTAGTACGTCATTATGGTAGGAGTTGGAGAACGTCATGTGGCAAATGTTGTAGACAATCATACCTATCAAGGTAACAGATCTTCTACAGACCATGCCACAACTGAGAATGGCAATTACGAACATAGCTGTGGCAACCAAATTTGATAGGGAAGTCCAAGCAAGGATGTAGCAATACCACTAATGGAAGGTAAACAAGACCCCTATCCAATGTTACTCACGGTGAACATTGGGAGGAAGCCAGCCATTGTACAAATGGAAATCATGGGAAGGACACAAACACCATTGTCAATGGAGGTTCAAGAGTCAATTTACTACCAGAGGAGACCTTAAAGTGTCTCGAGAAACCAACTCTCTGGCCACCGACATGTCACTTGGTAGGCGCCAATCAACATGGTATGAAACCATTGGGTACATTGATGGCACAAGGCAAAATCACTGAAAATGAAGAATTTCGCTACTTTGAATGAAGACCACTGAAAGTTTTAGAAAATAAATTTTAAAACCCTAGCACCGAACCACACCCACAATTTTTATAAAAATATCATCAAAAAATGCAATAAAAAATTCTAGAAAATGTTGAAAATTCGAAGAAAAACCCTAGATTTTTTTTTAAAATTGGCAAAAAAACAGGTTTGAAAAACTCATTGAAATGGTATACGAACCTATCGTGCTTGCAAAACCTCTGTAAAATTCGTCGACCTCCCTAAAAACTTTGTCATGTGCCCCTTAGTAGTTGTTGTGCGACTAGATTTACCAAAAAAGTGGTGTGTAAACTTAAAAATGATCCTTTTGTGAACTGTCAAAAACCCTAATGTGATTGTTTGGATGAAAAACAATGCGATTTTTGCAAAAAAAAGAGGTTGTGATTTTCAACCAAAAACTAACTTGTGATTTTGCATACAGTTGGCATGGCGAATGCTGCTCCGAAGATTGTGTTAGCAAAGAGGATGGAGAGTATCTTTAGGCAACGGGGATGTAGCATGGGCAGCTGAATGGCTTATCACAACTAAAGATACACCTAACAATGATCAACCATATGATATTGATATACAAACACTCTTGTGTAATGTTACACCCCGATTGTATAGTTACTATTTACTATTATTGCATAGGGTAAAATGGATGTAATGAGAATTCTGATGAAGAATAAAGTATGTTGTTTCTTGTTATCAATATGAATGTTTTCACATTTGATGATTGTCTCATTTAATGTTACTTCAATTGATGTTATCCTTGGTGAAATATTGCATTTATGTGAATAGAAGGTTATTGAATTAAGATTATTCTAACTTTGGAGATGTTTATGTATACTATATATGTTATGAACATTTGACTTCCATGAGCATGTGTTAGTGGATGTAGGTACATGTACTATTCCTCCAAGCAGAGGGGAAGCATCACTCGGGAGAAGAGCTTGGTTGGGTAACTGGTAAAGTAAACTATCTGAGCATGCACACACCACCTTAGATTGAGTGAACTGAGTCAGTTTGTGTGGGTTATAGGTAAGTCATCTTTAGCTTGTATGTTTCCATTAGGAGTCTTGTTTACTTCTGCATGCATTTGCAAGTGATGTTTATCTTTGTGGTTTTTGAGATTTATCTTATGATATTACGATCATATGGATAGGTGGGATGTAGGTGGAAGTATGTCTATATGTATGCACATGCGTGTCAGGAGGATCTATCAACACGTATATGCATATGTATATATATAACCATAGAAGCATAAATTTGCAAAAAATCGTGAAAAAAAGGCAGAAAATTCGGAACCCTAAAACGCGCGAAAAAACCTAGAAAATGCATGTTTTTTTGTTATTAATAGGTTTGCGCCAGTTGTTTTCACAAATCGAAGCCGCCTTCGAGTTTTCACAACATGGAAAGTTTATGCAAATGCTGCGATTGGAGATTGGTGGAATTTTTAGCGCCTGACTGCCTGCAAAATATTCACGCGAAGTCGACCAGGTTCTTTTCTATTCATTTCTTTATATATTCTTAATTATCATATGTGTAAATCTGGGAAGCATCAAAGCATTGCATATTTCATATTGCATAGTTTATGTAAAAATATTGATATGAGATAGTGTTAAGCGGAGTCGATAAAAGTCTGGTTTCTAAAAGCCTCTAATGTTAACATAGCTAAACCCGTTATCAAATATTTATGTAGCAACATTAGAAATGGTATCAAATATTTAAAAGTCTGGAGTTTATCTATAGAAACGGTATCAAATATTTATTTAATGGCCTCTAATTGTTTTTTGCCTGGGCAAAGTTTAGAAATGTTCTGCCCTATTTTTAATTTGACTGTCAAAAATTTCATGAAAATGTTAAAAAATGTCCATGATATTATGTGATGTTTCTAAATTTGACTGCCAAATTTTTCTTGAAAATTCAACGTAGTTGAATCCGAAAACACCATTACACAAAATTCAGAACATAACAAATAATTTTGTGGAATTTAATTTGTACCAAGTTGCAATTAGTTAGCTTAAATGATTGTATAGGTCAACATAAAGACTAGAAAACCAGTTCAAGAAGATATTACAGCTAAACTTCCAACACAAAAATGAGAATCTCACAGATGTTTTAAGTAACATTTGAATATAAATAGATTTATGATGTTTTGCACTAAACCTTTTCTTTATTTGTCTATGAAAGTAAAGATAAGAAACCTGATAGCATGTTTACTTTTAGAGAATTTTTGTAGTTTTAGAATGAATTCTCCAAGCTCTGATTGTTTGTCTTGAATGCAAGACCTATCACAATGTGTTGTACAGTTTACTTGACATTAAACTTTTCAATTTTAGAAAAACTTTCTCAAGATGAAATTGACTGGCTTAATTTGAGATTTCCTCTCCAAGTCTTTGATCAGTCACACACTCATACATTGGGCAGCATTTTCACTTTTTGATCTTTATTCATGCCCTCAAAGTTCAGACTTTCTTGTGCCCTTTGATGGCAAAGTAGACTGAATAAAAATGTTTATTGCATATTTGATCATAATGCCACGTCCAAAAGACTTTGCATGGACACATTGTACTTCAGTTTTGGGTACAACGAAGGTTAAATGCAATTGGTGTAAGAATGATATCAATGGGGGTATTTATCATTTCAAATGGCACTTGGCAAAGCAGCCAGGAAATAACAACACTCCTTATATAGCATGCCTTGCAGATGTCACACACTGGGCACTATAGGCTCTTTATGCAATTCCTGAGAACAAGGCAAGAACCGGGGTTGAAATAGGTTCTAATTCTACAAATACTAGAGGGAATTAGGGTTAGGATGATGGTGCAAGCGAGTTTTTGAGGGAATCAAGGTCAACACCTACAGGGTGTGGCCCAAACACAAGTGGAGGAAATATTAATGCTTTCTTTGCACCTTGTACTACACTAGGATCACAAACCACTTTGGAGAGTACAAGATGGAGGAAGAATGTCCATGAACAAGCAAGGAAGGCGATTGGAAACTTTTGGTACTACTCTAGCTTTCCATTTCATGTTGCTAGATCACCATATTGGCAAGGTATGGTGGATGCTATTGCAGCTATGGGTCCTGGGTTCAAAGCCCCATCTTACGAGAAATTGAGGGTTGGTATGCTCAATGATGCAGTACAGGATGTTACAAATGTTGTTATGGAGCATAAACTAGAGTGGGCAAAGACTGGTTGCA
Organism: Sequoia sempervirens; assembly: GCA_007258455.2. Taxonomy (NCBI): domain Eukaryota; kingdom Viridiplantae; phylum Streptophyta; class Pinopsida; order Cupressales; family Cupressaceae; genus Sequoia; species Sequoia sempervirens. The sequence continues at coordinate 5,568 of VDFB02076868.1, read as the reverse complement.
CCATAATGTTAGATGGATGGATAGACAGAAGGAATCGAACCCTCATCAACTTCCTTGTCTATTGTGAAATTGGCACAATATTTTTGAAAACCTTGGATGCATCAGATACTATCAAATCTGTAGCTGCATTGTTTGAGATGTTTGATTGTGTGGTAAAAGAAGTTAGGCCACTAAATGTGGTTCAATTTATTACAGACAATGTTGCAACTTGTGTAGCCGCTGGTAGACTCTTGACAGACAAATACCCCTCTATATTTTTTTCCCCACGTGCAACACATTGCCTTGATCTAACCCTTGAGGACATTGGAAAACTTGAATGGGTTAATGAGGTATTGCAAAAGGCCCACAAAGTTACAAAATTCATTTATAATCACACGAGGGTTTTGTGCATGATGCGTACTTTCACAGAGGGCAAGGAGCTAGTTTGACCAGGGGTGACAAGATTTGCAACACATATCCTTGCACTACAGACTCTATGCCAACAAAAAATGAATTAGAAACGAATGTTTGTTTCAAATGAGTGGGAGGAGTTTGGCTTTGCAAATCTAGTAGATGGCATAGCAGCTTCAGGCTATATGTACTCTTCTAGTTTTTGGGATGCAGCTGAACAAGTTATAGAGTTTTCAGAGCCTCTAGTAAAAGTCTTAAGACTAGTGGATGGGGATAAATTCCCCATGGGTTATTTGTATGAGGCCATGGATAGGGCCAAGGAGGTGATGAGGGGTAGGATGCAAAATGACAGGGACAAGTATATGCCATTATGGGACATAATTGATAGAAGATGGGATCAACAGATGCATTCTCCTCTCCATGCTGCAGGATACTATCTTAATCCAAGTTTGTTCTATGACTCTTCATTTAGACGTGATGATGGTGAGGTAACATAGGGCTTGTTCATGTGAATGGAAAAAATGTTTGCTACCAGAGAACAATTATAGGCAGCTATGGGAGAGTTAGCAACGTACAAGCAAGCAAGGGGTTTTCTCTCATCTATAGCCGCCATCAAAGGCAGGAATACCTTGCTACGAGGTAGACTCTATAAACCTATGACAATCTCTCTATTTTGTGGACATGATCATTAAGTGTTAAGATTATTTAAGATATTCTTACATGATATCATCTCCATGTATTGTGTTTTTGCAGCACAATGGTGGGATTATTTTGGTCATGAAACCAAAAACCTTAGATGGATGGCGAGACGCATTTTGAGCCAGCCATGCAGTTCATCCGCTTGTGAGCGTACTTGGAATGTTTTTGAACACATACACTCCAAGAAACGCAATCGGCTAACACAACAACGGATGAACGACTTGGTGTTTGTTCACTACAACCTCTGCTTGAAGTTGAAGAGAGCTCAAGGTTAGACTTTCAATATACTTGCAGCTAGTTGAAATTGTATTAATTATCTTTTTCACTTTTAAGGCCAAGACTAATTTCTACATGGGCAAAAACATGTACTGTTGAGGATGACGAGCCAATTGACTTTGATGAGATTGATCCAGAAAACGAATGGATTGCTGTTGATGATTATCCTTATGTGCCTGTGGATATTGATATACTAGAGGAGACTGAAGTGCCTAGTCACATGTTTGAACATTTGATTAGAAGCACTGGAGGAGGAGCTTCATCATCAGGACTTGCTGCCTTCTAGCATAGTTGTCATTGGCTACATTTTATTTTTCTAACTTTGTACTTAGATTAGAGGTTGACTTTGTACAAAGTTACACACTATATTGTAATTGACATTTTGTCATATGTCAAAATCTACTTTTATTTATGAAGTATATTTTGTGCAATGCATTGATGCAATGTAATCAGCGATATGAATATAAACAAAAATGATCTATTTTCTACAATTCACGGGTTAAAATCTCTATTTTATTTGCTCTCTATATCTCTATGCTATGGAAATGACCTTAAGTTTAAAAGAAAAGTAGGTTTTGTCTATTTTTCTACATTTTTTTTCAAATCCGATTTTTTCACGATTTTTCAAAAAATCCTGATTTTTTGGTTTGCCGATTTTTTCCCCATACAATTTATGCTGCTATGGATATACCACACATACACACCTATCAATATGATGGTAACGTAAATGGATGTAAGTGAATTGGATGTGGACATATATATATATATACATGTATCCATATGTATATACATATCGATACAAGCGTACGTTGGCAAATGGATATGCTCATACGGATGCATCGATATGGTATACCTACACATACGTGTACATAGAGGAATATATAGGTATACATATATATATACGCACACATCCTGTATAATGTGGATATTATAATTATTATTGCCTTCAAATATGAACATATATATATATATTAATACTGAGGTATTTAATATATATATATGTGTGTGTGTGTGTGTGTGTGTGTGTGTATTGAATATATACTATATATATATAATTCAAATAGTTTAAAAACTTTGGAAATCGAATTATTCTGATTTAATAAATGAATTGATTTGACAAAGACTTCAATTCACTTATATAGTTTAATGAGAGGAAACTCGACTTTGAATCAAACACAACTCTGAGGAAAATCACGCAACACCTGCTCAGGAATAGACAGGGATAAATCAAGAAATGCGTCTAAATCTTTATGGCTTTTGACCAAGTCGAAATCTGAAGCTTGACTTAATTCAACGCAGTAAATGATTTTTATTGACTCAACCCAGAAAATAGTCGATACTAGGTATGTGTTAAGGAAATATGATTGACTTCTTCTCAGCATATGAAAATCCCGCCATCTCACAAAATTGGCGCCACCTCTGTTACCATTTTTTTGTAGGTGTTGATTTACAAATTTCACCATGTGCTTTTGGAAATAGTCTTATTAATTCTGGAAAATTTGGAAGTTGATTCATTATGTTCATTGCTAAGTATAGGCTTGAGTTGGCGCCACCTCCAGGTTGAACAATTCAAAATGGCAGTGGTGTCAACTTACATGCCATGGCTATAGGGAGTTTGGAGAGCTAGGTTCTCTATAAATAGTCGCCAACTCTCTTGTATCATACGATTATCATTATTATTGTCTCTTGTGTTATCACAATCAATATTTTAAAATTACCTTGAGCATTGTACTGTGATTGCCTTAATCATCATTTGCGTATCATCCTGTGCATTATTTTATATTCATTCTTCACATTTCTGAGTGAACATAATTTGCAACCAGTATTCACATTTCTGTGAGATCACTATTACCTTTGAGAAAGGCGTATTCTACCAAAGGAATTCTTCATTATCTGTTAGTTATTTCCGAGTGTGGAAAGAGGGAATTTTGTGAGGAGAGTTGTCTTTTTCTGAATTGTTGGGAATTGATTTGAGGAGCTAAATTGAGCTATAGGTGAAGGTTGCACCGTCATCAATTTGGGGAAAAGCATATACAGGCATGGGGTTTTTACCTTCTTATTATTGCATGGGATATTCTTCTACTATTTATTTGCAAGAATTATTATGCTGCTTGAAATGTACTTTCTGTTTGTGCATAGGAAGTGACTATGTTTGTCTTTTGGAAAAAAAAATGAAGCATTCTAGCTATGTTATACAATGTTTATAAGATATCCATAATAGGAGAATGTTGTTTGCATTAGATATTATTTATTAGGCTTGATTGAATGCAAGAGTCACTTGAGGTACACCTAACTAAGTTATTAAGTTAACTAGGAAAGCTTGTGTTACTCCTAGGATAGATAATCCAGTATGGGAGGGGGCTTGTGTACTTGTTAATTATATTCATTTCAAGTAGAATAGAATGATGTAGGTTAGTCTGGGATGACAGATTATCCATTGAAGGACAATACCTATGCGTAGTGTAAGATAGCCTTAAGTCAAATCGGCCCTAAGTAGTGTATGTGATAGATGACTCTCAATCGTTTACTGAATATAACACTTTGGCCAAAGTAGTGCAATGTACGAGACTCCACTTAGATTGTGTGATGCTTGAGACTACACTGTCAATTCACCGTGATCCATTATTACATGCTAGTTCAAGATTGTGGGATTACAAGTTCTAGTTATGTAGGACACAACACTATGCTTATTGGTTGTCGTTATTGGTTACTCTACCAATCTCTTCATCAAAGGGTAGGGCCATCTATCCGAATGATAGATGTATGCGGAGGCTGCATTAAAGTCCGTGGTTGGCGAGGAAAAGCACTAAGTGATGCTGAAATATTCCAAACCAATTTTTCTAATTTTTTGAATGAAATTACAAACAACATGCACCCGTTAAGGTTAGCTTGAAAACCCAAATGATGCGGAATTAACCCTAACCAAGAATGTACACCAGAATCAAAATGCATTGCCGGGCAAGGTGTGAGCATATGGTTAGAGGATCTTCATGTACTGCTGAACTGAGTAACTCTAACCAAGAATGTGTCCAAGGTGGACGAACATATGGTCAGAGGGTCCCTACTAATTACAATGCTGAAAGTAAACTCGACGCCAAGGATGTGCTTTCCAACCCAGAGTGGGAATGGAGCTACCATATGGCGGAGATGCTAAAAACTACAATGCAATTCAAAATGTAAGGTAGGTAGCAAGCCAGCCTCTTCCACTTATTCAGTGGGTATTACAAAGCATGAAGAGATAAATTAAGAAATGCTGACAGTACTACTGTTCAGCTTACAAGTAATAGAGAGTGCCTGCAAAGAACAATGATTAGAAGCTCTCCAATTGCTGCAACCAAGAATATGATCTCCACAAAGCTCAATAAGACTTCCTATTCACCAACCCTTCACCAAAATGCATATTCCTAAATCTGATATGTCAGACCAGCAACTTGAAATGCAGAACCAGCAACACAGAACCCTACTAAATCACTCATAACTCACTCAATTCTCAATCAAAAGACTCCAAATAAAATGCATTAGCTTCCTAGAATGATGGCGCCCAAGTAAGAACCCAAAATCTGATATATAATTTTTGTCACAAACTTCAAGAGAACCCAAATGGTACGGCCCTCAAGGAGGGGCGATTTCCTTCTATAAAATTCATTCTTTTGCCATAAAATCTGCAACCTATCAAGTAGAGTCGCCCTTGCCAAGGAAATACAATGAGACAATACCCAGAAGGAGATAATTTTTATTTTTGGATTTATGAGTAGAAATAACATTCAGCTTCTTGAAATCAGCAACAACAAAAAATTGACTAACATACCCAAACTGAGTACAAATGCATGATAACTTCAACAATGCAACTTCTCACTACAAAAACTCACTCAAACACATACTAACTCTCCACTAGTTGCTCTCTTTCAAGCAAGAAGTCGAGCCAAGGCTAGGAGGCATTCATTCCTCGAAGCAATCCTGTTACCATTTCGGCAGCATAATAATACTGAAGACATAAGATAATCAAATGAAGGGAAGAGGTCTCCTTTTATAAGCTCAACAAGGAATCTCCAGAAACTTCTAGAAAGTGCGCCCTAATTCAAATTTGAATTTGACTTCATTTCCCTCCATGTATAGGCATCCCCTTTCAAAGTTAATTTTGACTTTATTTTAAAATCAACTCTCCATCAAATAGGCGTCCCCCTTCAAGCATGAATTAAAACC
>VDFB02076866.1:0-21635 GCA_007258455.2 Sequoia sempervirens | reverse complement strand
ATCAATGAAAAACCTCTGCGGAGATTTGGGCGCACCTACAAGATCTACACGAGACATCAGATAAAGGCAAGGCCTTCTTCTTGACGAATATGTTGTTGTTGATCATGATGGACGAGCCAATGTCTTCATAAGATCATTTGATGAAGACCGAAGACATTAGCAATCAATTGTTAGCCATAGGTCACAAGATGGAAAAAGAAGATATGGTGGTTATAACATTGAAAATCTTACCAATCATATGAGCATTTCCTCGAAACACTCAACATCACATCTACAATGTTGACCTGAAGTTCAACAATTTGTGCAACGAACTCTTGCAACAGGGCAAATGGAAAAAGCAATCTGATACCAACAGTGATTCAATGAGTGTGGAACAAGCCTTTGCAACCAAGGACAAGGGCAAAGGCAAGTGGTCTCAAAAGAAAGGTCAAGGAAACTTTGATGATACTTTGAAGAATTTGAAGATTATCACATGTCTCTATTGTGGTAAACTTGGTCACATAAAAAAGCACTATAGAAAGAGGTTGTCTAATCAAAAATCCAACCAAGGAGAGTCTTGACAAAAAGCTCATGTCACAAAGCATATTGAGCAGGAGTCAACCTTCTTTGCTTTCATAGCCAAACGACCAGTAGATCAAGTCAAGTTTTTTGTGTGGTACATTGATTTTGGAGCATCTTGACATTTTACATACAAAAAGGATTGGTTCACTAAGTATACGACTTGCTCAGATTCAGTGATCTTCGATGATGGTGAGGAGTATATAGTTGTTGGTAGAGACAATGTTCAAATAACCTCTAGAGGGAAAAATATTATTTTCCTCAATGTATACCATGTTCCGGGCAAGGAGCTCAATTTGCTCTCAGTGAGTCAAATTATGTGCCATTGTCCCACGTTGTATGTCATTTTCAGCACACACAAGTGCCATATTGTTGACAAGGAATCCAAGAAAACCATCGCACTTGGCATAGAAGATCATGATTTGTATTGGCTCATTGCTACAAAAGAGGTTCAAGAGCGTGCATTAGCAACCAAGGGTTCATCTGCTATCAGTAATCTTTGGCATCAGCCTTATGGGCATCTCAACCTATCTTATCTCTCTCAGTTGGCTTGAGAGAATATGGTATAACATTTACCTCACATCCAACAGCACATACAAGGTGTTTGCGAAGCTTGCCAAATAGAGAAGCAACGCAAAACATCGTTTCCAAACGGACAAGCCCGGAGACCATCAAGAGTTCTATAGCCGGTTCATGCAGATGTATGTGGACCAATGAATATGGCATCAATCACTAGTGCCAAGTATTTTCTCTTGTTTGTAGATGATTTCAATAGGAAAATGTGGTTGTTTTACCTAAAAGCAAAATCAAATGTGTTTCAGGAATTGCAAAAGTTCAAAGCATTATCAAAAAATGATTTTGGTTGTTCAGTAATCACTCTTAGTTTTGATAATGGAGATGAATTTTGTTCAAACGAATTCATGGACATTTTTGTTAAACAAGGTATCAAACATCAATTCACAACACCCTATACTCCACAACAGAATGGAGTGGTTGAGAGAATGAACTGTACTATTACAGAGATGGCCCAATGTATGTTGGAGAACAGGAGTGTTCCCAAGAAGTTTTGGGTTGGGGTTGTTTACACAACCATTTATCTTCTCAATAGGTCTCTCACACAAGCAATAAAGGAGAAGACCCCAAAGGAAGCATGGTCTAGGAGGAAACCAAAGGTGAGCCATCTAAATATTTTTGGCTACATATGTTTGGATTCCAGATGCAAAAAGAACCAAACTAGACTCCAAAAGTCAAATATTAATGCCCAAAGGGTACATTAAAAATCATAATGTCATGTCCCTGGAATCATGACACTAAAGATAACCGTTCAATATAATTATAATTGCCAAAGGCAATATTATAATTATAGTATATATACTAAAATCTAATGTTATCATAATCATAATATTGACAATTTAAAATGTATAAGTAATTCCCATTTAACATTATTATATTATAATTGTAATAATATAAAATAAAGCATTTAATATTATTATAGTAATAAAGAAACAATAAATAAATAATAATATCTAAAGGGAATGAATATAAAATAATAAGCAACAGGTTATCAAGAGCATCGGGCTTTATACGCAACGACCAGGAGATAGACCATAGTTGACACCCGATTAAGATCCCGGCAAATAATTCTCACAAAAATACCTTAGATAATGTAGCGGTGGCTATTTCCATTTCTACCCATGATTGAATAGGTGTTTGGGAACCTTCATCTTTGAGAGTACGATCAAAAGGGGACCCTGATGTGCTAACAATCGGACGACTCCACCTCATCAATAAATGTCAAAAATCATTAGTGGGAACGACTAATCTATCAAGCTATTCCTTTTCGGCTGCTAACAAATTGTTGCTCGTATCTAAAGAATAATCATCATCGGGCTCATATTACATATAATGTGTCGATATTTGGATACATTAGGTTGACGTCAAACCAACATTCTTTGCTGGTACTTTTATTGTATGGTTTTTATCTATCAAATGGAAGAATGGATTCAAGGCACTTATTCAAATTTGATCGCCCTCATCGATGCCTTGTTTCTTTACTAGTCGCTCTGTAATGATTGAAAGATTAATCAAATAAAAATTAATAAATAATAATATAAACCATTTCACAAGCATCTATTATTTTAGGCACTAAACGATCAAAACACCGCCTTAACCAATCGCATTAAGAAATCCAATAGGCACCCCCTTAGCCAACAACATGAAAGGGTGTTTTCATCCACTATATGTGACTAAACAGTGAAGGTGCGATGGTTCATCATCTAGCAATAGGAGTGAGATCCTATCTTAGAAAAGGAGGTAAGGAACAAGGACGAGTAAGAAACAAAAAAGCACAAAGGGACACAACAACTCAAGGTGAGGTTACTCACTTAGCAAATGATATTTAGTATTTCCAAATATCAGAAGTAGACACTCCTTCAACAATAGTTGACTGCAAATACTATGCATTAAAGAACTATACCCTGCAATCTCTTTCACGTGTGCATTGGACTATCTTTGTGGCCTGAACTGACTCTATTATATGCTATCTATAATCCTTGAGTGTCTAACTCGTGTATGCAAGCCACTTTACCGTATAATCTGACAATTAAGTTTGCTGCATTCCTAGAAATATGATTTTAATTTCTGAATTTATTCTGATTTCTAACTTAACAATGCCCTTCCTTCCTAACAAGCATATGTTCATGATGCTATTCACATTCCAATAGAAAGTAATGTTGATAAGAATGATAATGTGCAGATAAAGGATTGTGCTCCTTCCAGACTTCAATATAAATGACCTGATAGTATTGTTTGTTCATGATTATAATCGTTCTAGGAGTAGATTTGATGTTTATTTTAAGAATCAACGATAAATGTAAATGCATACTTAAAGATTGTCTTCTAAGAGAAATGAATACAATTGTCTTGGAATACTTAAGGATTGCCTTCTAAGTGAAAAGAATACAATTATCTCGGAATGTTTAAGGATTGTCTTCCAAGTGCTTGTAAACTCACTAGGGAGGTAGGCTTGAGGTAAGTGGTGTCTAAAAACCCCACTTAACAATCCACTGCAGCCATGGAGGGGTGGGGGTCCCACTTAACAATCCACTGCGGCCATGGAGGGGCGGTAGGCCCAGGCCACTTATAATGCTCCGCTAACCCTCCCTAGTAAGTTAAGTGTCTTCCGAGGTGATGACGTAGGTACAGAAAGCCGGTACAAGTGTTTCCACTAAGCATGCCACTTCGAGGATGGAATGGTCTTAGTTTGGACGTCCAGCTCGGGGCCAAGGGGTGGGTTGTCTTGATAGGACGCTTGTGCCCTTGGGCTTATATGGATAGCTTGATCTACCCATGTCACTCCTTTGTCTTCATTATTACTTGGTGATTATATTTTTGGATATCTAGATATTAATGCTAACAGATGTGTTGTTAATATGGTGAATACAGGATTCAAATCTAGGGTTATTGAATTAGGAGAACGTTCATCTGGAAAGAAGAAACCCTAAACCTAATCAACAAGCAAATTCTAGGGCAAGTCAGGTAAGGGGTATTACACATAAAGCCTACAGTTTGATTGATGTGAACACCGACTGCTTGACATTCAATAGGGATGTGGTGATTGATGAAGAAGTTGGACCTTCTTAGCTCTCTTCTGACATCAAGACTACTGAAGATCAGCCTCTAAAGGCTAAAGATTTAGGCGTCTAGCTTCCATTAGCTACACCCAAAAGGAAGGGGGAGGGGGAGGGCTCTAATGATTCCGAACATGTGGAATCTCCCAAGCAAGTACCAGTACCAGATGATTTTCTTCCAGAAAACCTAGATCAACATTGAGATGATATAGTACCATGCAGCCCAAGTCATGATGACGACACTAATTTGGAGGAAGGGGCTTCTACAAAGAGACCTAAGTGGTAAGAAAAACTCATTGGTGATATTTGAAATGATGAAATGGTTGAGGGTCAAACATTCAAAGGCAAGAGCAAGCAAAACACAATTAACTTTGCTCTTATGGCTTACATTTAGGGTGTTTATGAACCCCAATATTTTGCAGAAGCGAAAGGTAAACCTAAAAGGGAAAAATCATGGAAATCGAACATCAAAGTCTTATGACAAATAAGACTTGGGTTCTTTTAGATCTTCCACCAGGGAAAAAACCCATTGGCTGCAAATGGGTGTACAAACTCAAGTATAAAGTTGATGGTACATTTGACAAGTAAAAAGCACGGTTGGTTGCTAAAGGGTTCTTGAAGAGAGAAGGTACTAATTGTGAGGAGATCTTTGCTCCTATAGCAAAGATGAGCACCATCTAGGTAATTGTAGCCATGGGAACATAGTTTGGCTGGAAAGTCCATCAAATCGACGTGAAGAGTGCCTTCATCAATGGTGATTTAGAGGAAGAAGTGTACATGAGATAGCCCCAGAGTTTATAGGTGGCAAGAAAGGAGCATCAAGTATGTGAACTGGCGAAGGCTCTTTATGGCCTGAAGCAAGCACCCAAGGCACGGTGGTACATAAAGATTGACAAGTATTTGGATAAACAAGGATTCTAGTGAAGTCCTTCATATCCAAATTTATACATCAAAAGCATACGCAATGAAATCATCCTTCTGATCATTTATGTGGATGATATCATCATTATAGGTAGTGAGGCACATTTGATTGAAGACATCAAATGTAATTTGTGACAAACTTAAGCATCCTACATTATTGCCTAGGTCCAGAGGTTTGGTAGACAAGTGGTGGTATTTTTATTTCTCAATCTAAATATGTCAGGAGTTAACTAGACAAGTTCAAAATGAGAGATCAAAAAATCTAGTCTACACCTATGGAGAAAGGGTTGAAGATTTCAGCCAAAACAGACTCACAATTAATCAATAAGTCAGCTTTTAGGCAACTAGGAGGCAGCCTTACCTATCTTACAGTCACTAGACCTAATTTGAGTTATGTTGTGAGTTATCTTTCCTGTTTTATGACAACCTCAAAGGAAAAACATTGGGTTGCAGCAAAGTGCGTACTGAGATATATGAAAGGGTCACTTCACTTTGGCATTTTTTATAGCAAAAGCAAAGATCCTACGCTAGTTGGGTTCAAAGATTCAGATCGGGCAGGTTCTATTGATGACAAGAAATCCACTTCTGGATATGTTTTCAGCCTTGGTATGGGTGCAGTCAAATGGACCAATTAGGAGCAGCAAGCAGTAGCTCTTTCCTCAACAGATGCGAAGTATCAGGGAACCATCAAAGCAACATGTGAGGCAATATGGCTTAGGAGGATGCTTTCAGTCATGCAAATGTCTCAAGTACAGCCTTCCCCCTTGTTTTGTGCTAGTCAAGGGGTGCTAAAGCTTGCCAAGAATCTAGTCTTCCACAAACGTACCAAACATGTGGAGCTTCATTGTCATTTCATCAAGCAAATTGTAGAAGATGGATCAGTGATGTTGCCGTGTTGTCCAACTGAGGACCAAACTGCAGACATTCTTACCAAATCCTTGAGTCCTAAGAAATTTGTAAAATTTTGGGATAAGTTTGGTGTAGTTAGGAAAATGACCATTAAAGGAGGGTATTAAAATAATGTTTTATATTGTAATGGTCGCTTAGCTTTTAGGATAGACTTTAGGAATCTTCTTTAATAAAGTCATGTTGACTTTAGATATTTTTCCTATGAGTTGTCTATCTTATCCCCTAAGGTGTCAGTCTTATCCTCTATAAATAACATATTTGTAATCCTATATAATGATGCTTTTGCTCCTTCTTTCTTAATAGATTTTTGTGCAATCTTAGTTAGCTTTATGTGTGTTGGTTTTGTAATACATGAGAGGTTGGAAATCAAAAGATAACATTAGAACATGAGGAAAGAGCATAAGGGTGCCCTAGGTAGAGAGAAACAAGGGAAAATTTGAGGTTTGAAATAAAAATAATATCTCTAAGTTTATTAAACACCTCTTCATTGTTTCATTCACAAAAGTGAATTAATAAGGATGACATCATTAAAGACCTTGGTGAGCTTGAAAGTGCAGATTGGAGCATGGGACAGCAGATTTCTCTTGTTTCTGTGCCCTCTCCTTAAAAAATTAGGTTATATTCCTTCATGAACAGCTGCATTTGTAGATTGTACTTAATTTTAACCAGTAGCAGCCATCATCCTGCCAAACTACAGAATTTTCAGGATGAACAGTGGTGATTTTCAGTCACAAAAAAGCATAGATTCTGGTCACAAAGCAAAGGATTAAACTGTAGGGTTTCAAGTTTTCTTCTCTATGCTCTGAGTTTCCTTTTTATATGTCATGTCCTCGAAATGGAACATTAAAATAACTAAATGTTGAAATGCAAATAAATAAAGTGACAAATTACGTATTTACAAATATTAAAAATCTAATATTACTATAATTATAATCATAATATAATATTATAGATATTAACAAAATAAATATTAGCAATTTAAATATTATAATTATAATGCAATTATCATAATGGATAGAACTATTAATATTACTAATTATAAATATCATAATAACAAAAAATAATATTCACAAGAATATAATTATAATATAATGGATGAAACAATTAATATTATTTGTATTCATCATAATAAAAAAAAATATAATAATAATAATAATAACTTGATAATATTATTATCATACAAACATAATAATGAAACACAATAATAGATAATAAACATAATAATAATAAACGCAATTATCAACCCATTATAAATATAATAAGGGAGATGGGACTTCTATCAATCTATGGTCATAAGGGAGAACCACGATTACTTAATAGGTGCAGCAACTATGTTTATAAAAGGCAGTGCTTAAATATATGTTAGTCAACAAACAATAATAAAGGTTGGTCACTAACTAAAAGACATGCCCTTATACGTGGACATTGCTCATCAAAAGGACATGACCCTCCCATTATGGCATTAGAATATAAAAATGTTTAACAAGTGGAGAGTAGAAGGATCGATGGAAAAGGATTAGAGGGATATATCATAAATTGAAGAAAGGAGTCTGCAGATCGCTGGCTGTAGAGAAGAGGAGAGACGGCAGATCAGTGGTAAAATCAGAGTATTGGTATGTATATTTATTATAGGTAAGGATAGTGAGGTATTAGTAATATTTCATATAAATAATATTTACAATGTGATGATAATATTTGATATATAAGGTTATTCATAATATTATTTGATTATTTATGATATTAGAATGTAATAATATTTGATGTATAATATTATTTAAGATATTATTCTTAGAATGTAATGTTATGTGATGAACAATATTATTCATGATATTATCATTAGGATGTAATAATACTCGGTATCTAATATTATAATACTGTCGCTAGGATGTTAATAATATTTGATACTATAAATAATTACAATTTATTATATAAATGATAATAAAGGAATGAACTAAGAATTTAGTAATGGTTGAAGTTGCCATATATGTTTCATATATATATTTGATAAATATAAATATATTAAATATAATATGTTTTCAGTATATAATTCATATGTTGATAAATGTATTTGGTAATTGATGAGTGTATATCTATACATATATTGAGGCTCATACATACCTCATAGGTGGTGCACACATTAAATATATACAAGATAATGTATATACATAATATATTATTTGCGATTATCCAATAATGATGCTTGTAACAATTATTCAGCCTGATAAGTAATAATGACTCCATTCATGCACAATGATGTTAAATGGTATAATAGAATTCCATCTATGAGATCTCGAAAGACGTTTATACCCATAAAGGAATCATTCATAGTAAATAATAGGAAGGAAACGAATAATCCTTTGGCAAGGAACAAATAACTAAATAATCTTTGATCTAATTGAAATTTGTCGATCTCTTAACGTTTCTAATGTCTCTTTGAGAAACACTTTGAATGCAAGATTCAGGTTTAAGTGCCTCCACTAGAAAGGGGTCATTACATTATACATGACAGTCAACTGATTTTCCACATAAGGTCAGAGTCATTTTTGACAGAACACAGAGGGTTCCATTTTCTTCCCTCCATAATTGGGGCTGTTCTTTTATTTTCTCAGTGAAAGCTGCTTTTGATATGGCCATTAGTATAAAAACGGAAATTGATGAACAAAAGGCGGCTGAGATTCTATTGTCAGAACTTATATTTCACTGACTAGAAGGTGCTGCTTTGATCATTTAAGGTAGGGACAGCAAGTAGATGAAGTGTGAAAAAGATAAATACAATATGCAATATCGTTCCAAACCGGTAGGGATGCCTTCCAAGCTTGCAACTAAATATCCTCGTGTCAAGGACACTGATTTGGGGGATGTGAATATAGAAGAAACAAACTTGAACGAGCTCATTCAAAAGAGTAACAAGGTGGCAAAAAGGTTGCAGGGCAGCAAGCTTATAGAAGGAGCTTCTTCACCAATTTGCATCGCAATTCAGAAATTTTCCATAGCATGTGTATAGTCTGAAGATGAGGGAGATTGGCTTGTTAAATAGGGAAGCACTATGCAAGCTTGATTTTGATTCCACTGAAAGTATTTTCAGTTTTCCCTTATATGAAGAAACTTGAGAGGTGGAGTTTGGCCAATTGGGAAGAAGAATGGAATGCAAAGATTCTCCAATGCCAAAAACATGTGAAGAATTGTTGGTTAAGAGAAAGCAAAAAGCAATCACCAAGGAGACTCTAGAACATGTATTCAAGGAGGAACTCACCATAACGGTCACTTTTTTCAATCAAGTGATGGAACATGTAGAGGCTAGACCATTTAAGCCATGGATGCTTTATATCATTAGTGTAATTTTCAAGAGTGAAATATATCTAGATTGGGCTACTTTCATTGGTGAATGCATTCACAAGCCATTGGTTGAGTTCAAGCGCACATGCAAGTTCCATATGTTCCCCTATTTGGTCTATGCTTTTGCAAAGATAGCCTTATACCAGATTGTCAAGGTAGGGAGAATTAAACCTCATGCACATTTACAAGCATCTACCACACCTTTGAGGTTATTCAAAGTGGTCAGATTGATTCATTCAATATCCAACATTCAGTTATATCATAGTATTTGGGTTTTCATCCTTTCCGTCTATGCTTCTTAGATACCCCAATTATCATATGATTATGCTTGAGTTTTGTAGGCAAGTGTCCAAGGTGCATCTCATGTTGAGGGATAGGCACAAGCAGGCAGTGAGTTTTCCTATTGAGATAGGCTTTTACAAATGCAAAAAGATTTTCTATCTGAGAGGTTGGGAACTCACTTTCAGCATGTGCAGAATGTGGAGGACTTTTGGGCAAAATGCATAGTGAATATGAGGTAATATGGAGGAACTATACCATGTTTACCAAGAAACAGTTGATTGATTTCATTCTGAAATAGGTTCGTAAGGAATTTTTAGATTCAAATCCAACAGTTGTATCTCCTCATTTCACCATATCAATTTTGGATCAACAGCCTTTGGACATGGTGAATTCAAATATCAAAGAGAATATGACTGTCCTCGATAGGATCAAATCAGTCCTAGATAGAAGTATGAGATTATTGAAGTCAAATACGTCAAATAGTGGAAAAATTCAGCTAGTTCATCGCATCGTCATCAAAGGAAATAAGTGCCTTCGCTTTCTTCTTCAAATGTAAGATCTAAATCAGCATTTGAGGGCAGCAGTACGAATCAAGAGAAAATAAATGTTCAAATTCCACATGAAATAAGAACCACATATACAACTCAAGCAATACCAAAATTGAAGTTGCTTGTGAGGAAAAGCACAATATCTCAACCTCATCATAAGTACGTACAGAGCCTAAGATCATATCTCTCATTCCCATTTCAGCTCCTGCTGTTCTTGTTTCTTCTATTTCTATGAACTTCTCTATTTGTTTCCCTTCTCCCATTCTTTTGGATATTACCACAACATCCAAATCCAAGATTCCTTTGTTCCTTCTCCACCTCATTTACAGGATCTTTCACCTCCAGTTTCTACAGCTACCAGAAAAAGATAAGTGATCAGTTGTTCTTAGGTTGATTTTCATGTGTTTGCTTCTAATTTGTTAGAGCCAAAACCTATGAAATGGAAGAAGGTCTAGAGTGAACAAGAATGCAGATGATAACCTGATTTTGGACACTTTGATTCCTCCCAAGGGGAAAGCTATGCGTGAGATTAAAACTGCAGACTTCCAGTTGATTGAGACTAGTTTTGGGATAAGAACATGACAAGGGAGTGTGAATCTTCTTGATGTTGTCACAAAAAATATCAAAGTAAGAGTCCTCAAGAATGGCAAAGACAAAGCTATCTTGCAAGATCAAAACAAGCAGCTTATGGAATTCACAACTCACCTTCTACATCCCACATCTGCTTCCAAAAACTTTGTACCTCAAATTTTGCAAACCATAGATCAGCAAAGGTGATCAGAGCAGCTACTTGCACATGGTACAAGTCTCAAAAAGATGGATTGACAGAATCTATCAAGAGGGGTCAAAAGTACGGATTGCTTGTATGCTTTCTTGGCAAAAGCAACACTTGTGAAAAAAGAAATTTCAGTGCTAAAACAAAATACAATGAATAGTGTTTCTATCTACAAGGGTTTCATTGAAAAATGTAATGTCCCCAATTTTTATGTCAGCATATAATTAAATAATTAATTTTGAAGTTGTCGAAAAAGGTTTTAATAAAAAGACAACTTAAATTAATTATTTTAATGGTGCAAAAGTAACTTGAGTTTTAGAAAAGTTAAATAAATTAAATAAGTTACTTTTGGGATGAATTCAAAAAGAGTTAAATTGGAAAAAAAAAAGGAAAAAAGGAAAAAAGGTGAGAATTCCAAAAGATAGGTGAAGTTAAGGAGAGGAGAAGAATAAAAAGTTTAAAGGAGTCTTTTGCAGGCATGCTTGTTTTGGTTATTTTCTGGGAAGACTGTATTGCTGGATAATTTCCAGATCTTTGTGAATAAGAAATCCTTCACAAGGAATATCATCTTCGGAGTTGAGAGACACTCCCTGGGTGATTGCCAATAATTCCAAGTTAGGAATTATGCAAGTGCTTTAATGGGTTCGTTCAGGTACTTCAAGATATTATATTTCAGAGTCTGCAGAAGTTGATTTGATTAAATAATTTTCTACTGCTCAGGGTGCATCTAATCAGAAATAAATTAAAGGAGATTAATATTTCCTTCCCTGTGCCGACAATTGAATTATGGGTCGTGGGATTTTGAATAATTATAGTTGAAAGTTTTTATAAATTACAGACTTAAGTAAAGGAAACAGAATATCATCTTCATTTGTAAATCACATAGAGATATATTGTTGGGATCGAGTGTGAGAATTTCAGAGTTAAATCCTCTACAAGTGCAATATAGATTGAAATTTTCTTCATTGCTGGCATTTATATATATCAATATCTGTTGGGTGAAAATTATGTAATCAACTTTTTCAATAGATTACACAACTAGGACTTCAGCCACAGCTATGTGAGATTCAATCTCTCCTCTCAGCAAGGGGAGGCGCCCTTCTTACAATTAGAAACCAGCTAGAGTATTTACAAAATATTTACAGTATTTACGAAGTGGGGGGTGCATGTCGCATTCATCATTCTCTCTTTTTTCAGAGAAGATGTGTATAATGCTTCACAGCTGAAAACGTTCTTAATTCAAAGTACTAGAAACCTACCAAAAGCAGTACAACTGATTCCCTATCTTCGCAAAGCACAACTTAGAGGTATCAAATAAGATTATAACAAAAGAAAAATGGAAACAAGTAAGGCTCACGAAGGCGCAAAGTCATTTCGTAGTCTTTTCAACTACAGATCTGTGAGAACAATATAGTTTGTCGCATTAGAAGCACAAAGTCTTCTTATATGCAGCAATTCATTCGAACAGCATGAGAGATTACAAGCTCAAAGTCTTGTAGATCTTTCAACCAAAACATTAAAACATAAACACAAATTCAAGTTAGAAATGTGACACAAAGTCCACAAGAATCACTTTTTGCACTTTTTCTAGACGAAGTCATTTTTTGTGCAATGGTGCTGAATTTTAGCACCTTTACACTTTTGGCAATTTTTAACTTAGTCTCTTCAAACTTGCTCTATTTAGTCTCTTCAAACTTGCTCTATTTCCATTCCGGACCCCATTTTTTCGCTCCCGCATTGTTTTCCATTCCTAGTTGCTCGTTTCACACTTGCTCAACATCATTTCTCGCTTCACGCTTCCCAATGCTACTTTTTCTGCTAATGCCTATTGATTCACCATCCTTGCAGTTTCTCTCCAGATTTCATCAAGTGATCCTAAAGGTGACATCTTCTAATCCAATGAACTATCCCAGATCTACAAAGAAGCCGTTATGCAGCAAGTTGAGGATGACAGTTTTTCCCAAAGCCTCAATGCATATCATTTGCGATATACGGCTGACACTTGATAATCTCAAGACACATCTTCGCCGGTGCAAGAAAATCCATTCATTTGCTAGAGGGTCGATCACAAGAACTCACAGCCTTGTAGATTACACAGTCGGCCCAAATGATGCATTCATACAGAAGACCAAGAAGAAGTATGAAGACTCCGCGCCCAAAGCAAGGAACCATGAAGATTCTTGATCTCCAGTGTTAGACATTTTCGATGCATCCTTTTATGCATCTTGTAAATATTTCCTGACATCTTATATGTCTTTTTGTAAATTGTAATTGCACTAAGTTTGAAGATGTAAACTTTTGAAAACAAATTACACTTTGACTTTAGTCAAAGTTACGTGAGATCTCCTTAAATCGCTCACCCAACTTTCCTTGATTTCCTCAAATTAGATTCCTAATTTTGCTCATCCCTCTTTCTATATAATGTGAGGGATTTCTATTGTAAATTTATCCTTTAGTATTTTGCAACGTGCGTCGGCCTTTGAAGCGAATTGAAACTTTGTGTTCATACTTTGTGAATGAAATTTGATCAATAAAGAAGAAGATTGCAAACCTGACTTTGTGTGTTGATTCGATAATCTTATGAATTGATCTCATTTGGTGGTGATTAGCTTATGGAATCTAAAGGACTCTAAGTAATTCATGTAAACTTTGTGTTACATCATTTATTTAGATTTTACATTTGTGTTTTATCTTTGGTTGAATGATCTACAAGACTTGTGCTTGTAATTATTCATGCTCTTTTGATTTTGTTGGATAATCTACAAGACTTTGTGCTTGTAATTGTTCATGTTGTTCGAGGAATTGTTATGCTTCTAAGAAGACTTTGTGCTTCTAACGACAAACGACACTTATCACAAATCCACCATTGATAAAGCTACTAATCCACTTTGTGCCTTCGTGAGCTTTCCTTTTATTTTACTAGTTTATTGTTAATCACTTCTAGTACCTCTACGCTTTGCTTTGACAAGATAGAGGTATTGGCATTACTGCTCGTTGTTAGTTTAAGTTATTGTGAATTGAGAACTTCCAACAGTGAAGCATTGTAAACATCTTCTCTGAAAAAAGAGAGAAGGATGAATGTAACACACCCCCCCCACTTCGTAAGTATTGTGTACATTTTGTAATTACTTTGTTTGTTTTACTATCGCTTCTGTCAACGGTAAGAAGGGCGCCTCCCCTTTCTGAGAGGAGAGATTTACATCTCACATAGTTGTGGCTGAAGTCCTAGTTGTGTAATCTATCCAAAAGCTGATTACATAATTTTCACCCAACAAATATCCACAAATTGTCATGGGCCAATAATGTTAAAGGAGTTTGGTTAGAGTAAGTCTTGAGGCAATCGGGAGAAAGTAGTTAACCGCTGCAAGGAGAATATATGTTTAGATCATAGTTCCACGGAGTTTCCTAACAAGGGGGCGCAGGCACATGGGGACGGGTTTCGGGGACAGGGGGACCAAGGGCCTAAATTTGAGGACAGTGGGGGGACGGTGTCGGGGTGGTGGCGGGGTGGCAGCACTGAAATACATATAGTACTTGAAAAAATAGTTATAAAAAGATGTATAAGTATAAGAATTACAAATGAAACTTTCGAAAACTAGTTTTAAACATTTGAATTTCAAAGTGAACATTAGCTTGGCATCACTTAGTACCCGCCCAGGTAAAGGAAAATCGGGCCAGATTAAAGATTAACAGAGGTAATTAATAAATGCTCACTCAGGACAATGAGAGTGGAGAACTGAATGAGGCGTGGGCATGAGAACATTTTCTTTGCTGTAGCGGTTATTTCTGAGCCTGTGTAAGGGGAAGACAAGGCAGTTCTGAGCTTGAAACTGAGGATTCAAGCGTGTTGCTATGATAACCAGACTGCAGCACTTCCAGTGCAATCAGCTTGAATCTGTCACTGCTATAGAAGAGGACCATTGCATACTTCAGGAGTATGAGCTGTGTGGAGTTGCTAAAGGAAGATCTGAAGACTGCAAAGAAAATTTTATTATTTGTAACAGGTCAGCAATATTGTGTATCTTTCTGTACAATCATTTCCAGCATGTCAACATCATACTGAAATATTCTATTCCTCGAACTATTTACGGTCTTTGGCATCTTGTGATATCTTGTTGGTCTGAATTTAAATTGGAGTTAAATGCATTGTTAGTGTTCTTGAAACAAACATATCTTGTCTTGAAATCTATGAGAAATTATATTATGCTTTATTTGCGCAAAATAAAGTTCAATCTATTGGAAGTAAATTGTACTTAAGCTCAGAACAATTGTTGAGTAACTGTTTAACGAAATGCTTGGAATGATAAATTGATGAAATGGTTAAAAAACTTTGGTGCAAAACTTGGTGAGGAAAGATCAGATCAGGGTTGGCTATTATTGGCTTTGATACCAAGCTAAGCAACCACTATCCCAAAAGCCCAGACTAGTGATGAATGGTGCCAATCCAGCGTTAAGGGCTAAGCAACAGGGCACCACTAAACCGCCACAAGATGCCAAGAGAGGAGACCTTGGGTGCCAAGGTGGGGGACCATCACCCACTGAAGCCTATGGGACATTATAGTCCACTCGCTCTAGAGAGTCTCAACCTCAAGACCTCAGCTCCGATACCAAGCTAAGCAACCACTATGCCAAAAGCTCAGACCAATGGTGAATGGCGCCTAATCGGCATTAAGGGCTAAGCGAAAGGGCACCACCGAACCGCCGCCATATGCCAAGAGAGGAGACCTCGAGCACCAAGCTGGGGAACATCACCCACCGAAGCCTACGGGACATTACAAAAAACTTCAACCCACTATTGCTTTTGGACCCTTGAGATTAGTTGAAATGAGTGTGGTGCCTAATGGTATAGCTAACCAAACATGCACTTCATCCTATCAATATAAGTTCTCAGTTCAACTTTTTGATGAAGCTATCACCATATTGGCAAATCAAAAAGGAAAACCAGATGAAATTAGACAATAAGTCGCTTCCTTGATATCTTCTTTCTCATGCACTTTAGCTGATGTAGATGGTATTCAAATTGATCAAGATGAAGTAGAGGCTGAGTTTTAGAGGTTGGTAAAAGATACCTCAGGGAGAGCCCAACAACATCAGAAAGTAGCAAATTATCATCCATT
Organism: Sequoia sempervirens; assembly: GCA_007258455.2. Classification (NCBI taxonomy): domain Eukaryota; kingdom Viridiplantae; phylum Streptophyta; class Pinopsida; order Cupressales; family Cupressaceae; genus Sequoia; species Sequoia sempervirens. The sequence goes on along the minus strand of VDFB02076866.1, from coordinate 5,560 downwards.
GCCCAAAACATTGAGTATACAGAGGAGGAAGTTGAAATTGATAAATTGGTTGCAGATAGTAGCATTTCATTTGACATACAAATGGTTCAAATGGATATCATGCCACAGCCTAATGGATCACAGATGTAGAGCTTCATCAACAGATTTCAAAGGGCACAAGGTTCAGTCGATCTTATTACTGCTGCTGCTGCATCAAGAACATCTAAAAGGTGCTCCAGTGTAGCTATTTTTGACTTCCACTATTTTTAATTGTACATGCTTTTTATGAATTTTTTAACTTTTGGAGCAACTACTCTGAAGCAGTTTCTAGATCGTTTATTTGAGGATGCATTATGATGACCTTCCAGAGGATCTATTTTACTTATAGTTATATTTATCAGAAATCCATTTGAAGATTTCCTTATTTATATTGAATTTATAGACAAAAATTGTATTTTAAGCTTGTTTTGTGTGCAAGGAAACTATTGATAGTATACGAGCTTTAGTTAAATTTTTATTTATTTTGCATCCAAAGTTTTGTAAATTCTTATAAATGTCATTTGCAATTAAATTTTCAATGGTAATGTTATGCCTTCTTATTGTTGCTAAGATTGCTATTCAAGAGTCCTTGTGATTTCTAAGTTTAGTTTAATGAATTGAATACAATTTGATAATTACTGCAGGCCTTGTATTGTGGCCTTATTGATGAAATCTTGTAGCTTTGTATGCAATACATCATACTTTATTGTACAGTCCAATGATCAAGATATTCCTTGTAATTCTGTTGTTGGTGAGTCCACATTAAAAGCTAGGGATGTGCTTGTTCAATGTTGTAAGAATCTCCCTCACTAGTCAAGTGGTCCACTAGCTGGAAGCCATAACGTGTCTAGATTCTTGGCTTGGCTATGTTATATGCCACACAAGACTGCATGTGAGCCTCAATGGCCTTGTGCATGTGTGGCCAATAGAAATGCCGTTTAAGTGCTGCCAATGTTTTAGGGACTGCAAACTGGCTAACATATATCAACAAGAGTGCCTCACAGATACACCTTCCATAAGGTGTAATCAAACTTGTACAGAAGTTCGTCTTGCAGATAGAAGTCTTCTACTATTGTCCATGTGAGAGGGTTTTATAGGTAGGTGTGGATTCAAAATGTACTATAAAATCCAATCAACAATTTTGCAGCTTGAGTATTAAGCATGGTGAGGAAAATAGCAATTGTAGATCTAATCAAGCAATTAGCTTCTTTGTTATCTTTTCCCATGCGCTTGATCACTAGATGAAACTGCTAAAAGTATGTTATCCATTTTGTCAACAACCAATCTAAGAGCATCTTATTGAAGCTGTGTTGTGCTTATGTCAACCCTTGTGATGTAGTTCATTAATTTGTTCCCTATGTTGCATGTAACTTCATGTGTGTTACCTTGGTTGAGCTTCCTAATGTTCATTCATGTTGTACTAGTTTGTTGAAATCATTGTTCTACAGGGACACATACCCCCCAAAAAATCCCATGTTTTTGGGATGGCGACGCAAGGATGTGGGGGAAACGTCCCACCACAGCCACCTAAGTCTTGGGGATCTCTACGAGATGCCACCTGGTTTGGGCACTCTGGGACGTTCAGGAGACTTCTAGGTGTTGCAAAATATAAGCAATAAAATCATGAAAATGACATCTGCCATGAAGGTTTGTGAGGTTTTAAAGGCTGAAATTTGTGCTTGGTGGCTCTACCCCTAGACACCTGCAAGGGGTGCTGCCCCTTGACCTCGTTGGGGGCTTTGCCCCCAAACCCCCGCAAAGGGCACTACCCCTTGACCCCAAATCTCCACCCACTATTGTTAATGTTCATTTCCATCATTGCCATGTTTTTAATGTTTATTACCTTAAATTTTACTTAGTATGCCAAAGTTTCATTTGCAATTCTTATACTTATTGCATTTTTCTGATTTTCCCCCAAATCTCTATCCACCATTGTTAATGTTCAATGCAATTATTGCCATTTTTTTAATGTTTATTAGTATAAAATTTACTTGGTATGCCAAAGTTTCATTTGCAATTCTTATAATTATTTCTTACTATTACCTCAAATTCAATTCTTTGCTTTGCTTTACTATGCCTTATGTCGGAATCTTACATTAGGCGGGGGTTTATTACTCATTTCGAACCTAGGCAGAATTTTCTGCTAGTTTTGCTAACAGTCTGCCTCGCCGTTTATGTTGTAATTCATGTTCAGGCAGTGTTTTGTTGTGCGTCTCGAACTTAGGTGGGGTTTTCATTAGTTTCTTTAACCACCTGCTTTACTACCTGTATTGTTATTTCTTTAGGTAGTAGGTGGTGTTTTATGACCTTATCCTAACCCATCGTTTCTTTTAAAAGGGGATATATGTATGTGAAGGACACGCATGATGAGTTGTCATATGTCAAATGTTGCCCAATAGCTTACCCCGAAATTATGTTTGTGGGCAGTATTATTTTAATTGTTCGAAACCCAAGCGGTGTTTTATTAGGTTACACGAACTACCCATTTTACCGCCCAAGAAGCGCTTTCAGTTAATTAATGAAAAGAGCAAAGAAATATTGATTTATAAATCAGTGCATTACATGAAGGAAATCAAACTGATGTGAACAAGAAAATGAACAAAGCCATGCATACAGTAACACAAAGATAGCAAAAGATATTTTATTTACATATATATGTGTATACATCGCATTGGCAATACAAAATTGGGCGATTCAATTACCCAGTAGATATCAATAACAAAAGCAAAAAAAAGAGATATTCTTGTTCAAACACACAGAGCAAACATCAGGACTCGGATGCCCTCAATCACAATCTGGAGGTGTTCAAGCTGAGCAGGGGATAACAAGCTATAATGTGATTGCAAGAATTGGGCAAAGAGCCCCATATCATTCCTCACAATTCTCACACGAAGAAGAGCAACCGCCTCCTCCACTGTCTCATTCTGAAGAGTTGATGCTATACAAATGGCATGGCCAACCAATCCACTCCGAGGATAGTGACTGAGCCCAACAATAACTACATTGAGACGATGATGAAATTCAGGCCTCACCAAGCGTTCTAATGCTCTAACACCCCAGTTGCAATGACCAAACATCCTGATGACCGCGTACACGAAACGCTCTAGCATGTTAGTATTGTGTACATGTGCCTGGCTCAGAAATGCTTCACCCAGAATACTGCGAAGCACCTCTTCTTCCACTTCGCTCTGTATCACAAAAACTTCCTCCAGTTGACCCAACAGATGCCTAAACAACGGGCTGCATTCAATCTCCTCTAGAACAATGAAATCATTTGCAGAATTGCCATCACTCTAAGTGCTCACCATGTTGGATGCTTCTGAATGACAAAGAGTGGTGACACTAGCTAAATTTATAGGTTGGTCGGACATTGGCACTTTCCCCTAAGATTTGATGAGATGGCAACTCAGTTCAAATTAATGGCTGATTTGAACCAGTTTTAAATTACATTTCCAATCAGGCAATATACACGTGCTACCGGATGATGTCTCCTTGAAGCTGCATTAATTATTCAATAGCGTAAAAGGTTATCTGACGGTCGTTGGTGAGATAAAGTTTGGTTTTCTTGCCTAATGCCCTTTCAATTCCAAGATTCATTATTTCGATTGATCTTTAGTAGTCCCCAAAAAGATGATGTAAGACAAGAAGATGCCAAATTTTGTAACGGTTTTAACATTGGTTTGAGGGAATGCTTTGGCTATATTTATGATTAAGCCGATGGAGAAGGGGTCTCTCTCTCTCTCTCCAAAAAAGGCACTTGGTTGTACTTACAAGGAGGAATTTGATATTAATTTGTGCTGTAAAGATTCATAATCTTTGAATTATGGATTGAATGAGATGCTTAGCATACTGATCTTTGTATCGTGTGTGTTAGAGTTCTATCTTCTTTGTGAGATGCACATGATGGCGTCCATTTATTACAATATGAACTCATCAGTCGTGTTATATCAGTCATAGGTTTTTCAATCTTTGCATTGATTAGTTATGGCTTCCTGCTTTTAGATCCGTGTTAGTATCATATTTATGAACTGACGTTTGAACCTTACTACTTTCTCGTTAAAAGCACACCCTTGTTTTATTTTTAGTCTTTTCCAATTCATTGAAGATCACAAGAGGGAGTTGTACCTCCAAAATTCAAAGGAAAGTCGCAAATACAATTGCGACCATTCCAAAGCTGTTAGCGATCATTTTAGTGCCTTAAGGTAAATTAGAGTCAAAATTGTCGATTGGTTTCAAGTGACCATTTCATTCGCTAACACTTACAAATCTGGTTTGTTGATCTGAAAGCAAGGTAAGGAAAAATCTGAAGCATTGATCTCAACTTTGAAAAGTTGGTTGATGTTAGGCATTGCAAGCGATCGTGTCGCCGAACCCCTGGTGGTTCTCTGATTTCAAACCCTGATTTGTCTTTTGAAGATTTTTGCAAGTTTTGGTTTTTTTGTATTTTTTGAGGTTTTCCAGACAAAATGATATATTGCGATTTTTCTAGAAATATTAAATAAATTCGTAGAAATTCAAATATGCATAGGAATTGATGGGAAATGTTCAGAATGCAAGGCGTTTCATTAAAATTAATCCTCCTGAACTTTGCAATACACAAAAGATGAACAAGAATCAAATACAATGAATTTTTATTGGAAACCTGGATGGCGGCTGCTGTAGGTGATGATGGTACGGCCAGAAAAGTGTAAGAATCTCCTCCAGCTCGGATCTCAATGTAAATGGCACAGAATACCAAGCGCCTCAATGTGAGATCACCAAATAACAAAGGATGGAGGCGTTTCCTCAGGAACTTGACAAGTACGGCTTGAAGCACAGATGTACGGCCTGCTGGTACAGTACGGCCAGCCTGCAGCAATAAATGCAAGTACAATTTCTTGAAATTTGTGCCTGAACTCGGATGTATGGAAATGAATGAAGTCGCCTCTGATGGAAGATGAATAATCCCTGCTGAATACTGATGAATCTCTGTCTGATTAAATGATTAAGCTCAATCTGTGACTTCTGGATGAAATCACCAAGTGCAATCTTCAGCTGGTATCTCACAGCCTCAGTATGCCTGATCTCTGAAGAGGTTACGTTCTCCAGAAACGATGTTCGCCAGAAACCCTAGGGTTTGCAAACTCCAATGCTCAGATGCTCAGAAGACAAAATTGAATAATAAATAAGATAGTTCGATTTTGCCTGTGAAGAGTAATATATTCTCTCCTGAAAAGTTCGACCTAATCCTTCATTAAAATAATCATTTAAATAAATGATTTAATTTTCACTTTTGAACTTAGGAAAAATGATTAAATAATTGGCGTCCACTTTTAATGAGCATTAAATACTCATTAAGTCACATTATAATAATATATTATAAAGTATAATTAAATACTTTATAATTGAGCCAATTAATTAAATATTTTAATATTTCAATAAAGTGACTTTATAATAAAGTCAAATTATTAAATATTTAATAACCATTAATTACTCCTTATTTCTCCGTCAAATCAACCATCTGCTGAACTGGGTCGAATCTGAGCTGATAAAGTGCACCAGG